>BRZM01001381.1:38164-48944 GCA_033238685.1 Lates japonicus | reverse complement strand
GGGGGGGCTGATGTCATTAGCAGGGGTGTGCGAGTGCATCAGCAGCCATGTCACATGCTGCTAGGTGGGTCAGTGATGCGGACGGAGATGCATGGCAGTTGTACCAGGCACAGAAGCAGCAGGTTAGCTCCCCCGTCAGCCAGGGTAGGGGGAGATGTGATGATGAGGGAAGTTTTTTTTCTTCTATTTTTAATGAGGTTTTTCTTCACAGAGACAGTTTTGTGTGACAATCTCTCCCTGACGTTTTCTATGTAACGCAGACTGAAACAACAGTTCTTTTCTAACACTTCCTCTCTCCTCTCTTCTGCTACATCTCTGAACTGGATCTTGGACCGTAAAGAGTCAGAGCTGGCTGCAGTGGGCAGCAGGAGGATGCTCTTCCCCAACTGTGGTGGCATGCCCGGCTCCCAGGAGA
This sequence comes from Lates japonicus, assembly GCA_033238685.1. Lineage (NCBI taxonomy): Eukaryota > Metazoa > Chordata > Actinopteri > Centropomidae > Lates > Lates japonicus. The sequence continues at coordinate 48,529 of BRZM01001381.1, read as the reverse complement.
TGCCGTCATCCAGGGGCCCACCGGGTGTCACAGACCTGGGCCTGGGCCTCCAGTCTCTCCGTCTGTCCGGCTGGGACAGACCCTGGAGCAGCCAGGAGACGGACACACACGCCTCCCCCTCCCAGGTTCAGACCAGCTCACCCTCCAGTAAGTACCAGGCCTTTTGTTTACCTGAATGTATTTAGGGTTCACAGCAAAACCTGCAGCTTAGTTTTCTATGTCTAATAACCACGTAATGTCCCAGAGTCATGTTGGTGGTGGCAGTTGTTTTCCCAGGAGTTTGTTTGTGCTCCCTTGACCCTTTTCATTTATACATAACAGTAGTTATGGTAACATCTGTGAGGTGTGCCTTGATTTGTGTAGCCCTCATCTATATTGAAACATGTGGTGAGTGGTTATTAACAGCAGCTTGTGTCTGTGTGTGGGAACAGGCTGTAGCGTCACTAGGGAGGATGATGTGGCAGTTTTGCTTTGCTGCATCTCTATCAATCCGGCAAGCTCAGAAACAGCCCAGTGAGGCTACTTTTCTTTTCCCTAAACCTTAATCAGCTTGTCCTATAAGCTGGTTCTAAATATTTAACTATATTACCTGTTGATCACACCAGTAATGCCAGGATGTTTATTTTTCAAGCAGAGGTGGTATGTTTAGTCAGAAATCTGTAGAAACATAGTCCCATATAATGGGCTAACATGTACAAACTAAAATTCAGTAAATGCTGACGTGCGGACGGTTTTGAGATGAGTGTCTGTCTTTGGAGAGGTACCACTGACTGTAACTATGCCCCATTTGTCCTGACCCATTTGTAGAGCTATAGTTTTATTGCTTCATGTCCAAACTGACCTGGCATAACTTCATTTAGAGCTTTCTAAACTGGGCCCGCAACAAAGTGGGACAGAGCTTTGAATGCGGCCTACAGCTGAATAATCCCCTCAGAGCCTCATGTTCACTGTTACAGGCCATGCAGTACATATCTGTCACAGTTGCCAGCTGACTCACTTTGTTATCAAGAGGGAGGAAGATGCTGGTTAATACTTAAGGAATTGCTGCTTAGCTGACACTAGCCTGTATTTGGGGAAAAGGTGTCAGGTGAATTGGCCTCCAGTAATTTAGCTAAAGTGAAAGATGTGTAGCTTCTTTGGCAAGATTGTGTTTCAAAAAGCAGTCGAGTTACAAAACATCACATGTAAAAGTGAAAATGCTTCTTCTCAGGCTTGTTGGGTATTTGTTGGCAGTCAGCTTGCACATTAAGTCCCATCCTCTACATGTAAATTTGCATTGCAGCCTTTCAGCTCTCACAAATCAGTGTTTGTAGAGCCGGCACACAAACTGTTTCTTTACTTTGCTTATCCAGTTGCGAAACAGAGGAACAAAAGATACAAATTTTAGAAACTTGATTTTTGCAGTACAGCCTGCCTCTTGGCCAATCAATAAGGTTCTGTAGACTCAGCACACACATCCCTTTTTCTTCAGATTGGTCATCCACTTTCAAAATAGACTGCAACAAACAAGCTGCAGGGTAATGCTGCCACGGCTAATTCTACGGATCTCTCTGACATTGTGCTCTGAGGCATCTCATTTACTGTGTGTTGTGTAATTGTCATTTCTACAGTGCTAAGTATACTGAACAGTCCCTTCAGTAGCATCCTTGGAAAGCCCCCAGGCTACCTGCCCCCTGAGTCCATGAGCATGACTGCTGACTTCCTGGAGAAGTTCCCCAGCATGGCTCGCATGGCAAACCGACTGGATTCAAGCTCCTTTCTGGACTCTCGCTCCAGCAGTCCTGAAGACTCGGAGACCAGTGGCTTCAGTTCTGGCTCAGACCACCTCTGTGACATGCTGGTAAGGAACATGATACTCACTCTGTAACTCCTGTTTTGTGTGTGGGATTGTTAGGGGACACTCAGATGGGATCTTAATCCACATTAATCCCTTTATGTCCTCATTAATGGTCAGTTTTTTGGACATGTCTTTCTCTTCAGTCGACTTTGCGGCTTTCCCCTCCCCTGCCTTATCTCGCCTCAAGCATGCAGAAGGATCTGCTGCGTCTGGGTTCCCGTCTGGACCCCCAGGACTCCAGTTCTCCCCTGACCCCACCATCCAGTGCCAGCCCCTCCTCCTCAGCCATTTCCCGCCGCTGGCGTACTGGCTCTCCGTGGCCTGGCGCTGACGTGCTTGACCAGTCGGATGACGCATTCAGCATCGAGAGGGAGGCTCGCCTACACAGGCAGGCTGCAGGTAAATCTAAAACACTTTTCACATTTATCACTGCTCCGCTCTTCTGTAAGTGTCTTGTAGCTCTGTTTTAATAGTGTACATGGTAGTTGTGGTGCCCTTGTGGATAGAACGGACCTGTGAATTTTGGCTGACTCTTGCTTCTCCACTCATCAGCTGTGAATGAAGCCACATTCACCTGGAGCGGTCAACTGCCTCCCAGAAACAACAAGGATCCTCTGTATTCCTGCAAGGTCTTTCTTGGTGGCGTGCCCTGGGACATCACAGAAGGTAACTGCTGCAGCCAACACGCTGTCTGCTTTAATTTCACAGTGGCAGACCAGTCCTTTTTGAAATGTTTTTATAGATGCTTACTAGAGTGAATTTTTACAGTGCTGAGGGTTCACAGCCTTGATGTGGCTGTGCTTAAATGCATTTTTTTTGTTTCAACCTAATGTGGTGGTGTAACACAGGAAAAAATTGTCTGAAATATTTAAGAAAATGATTAAAGAATTCTTTTCACCATGGTGCCTCCTAATATTGGAGAGTTCTGACCAGGTGTTAATATACAAAAATCCATCATTTGGAAGTCTACATCCACAATATACACACACATTCACGTGTCAGCAGTAACTATAACTTTTATATATAACTGTGGTACAAAATGTCAAAAGATTAAAAAGTTTGATTTTAATTGGCATTTAACAGATTACAGAAACCATTAATGATGATCAGAACATTTGCTGATGCATTTTCTGCTGCTCAATTGAGACAGTGCAGCTCTGAGTGTTTTAAGCTGTATCATTCTCTTTACAAGCACCCATGTTAATTGAAAATTAGTCAGCTTGACTCACTGAAATGCTGGTTCTTTGTGACTGATGGTGTCTTCTACATCCCATCCATTTATTTCAGCTGGCCTGATCAACACCTTCAGTGGTTATGGCCCTCTGACTGTGGAGTGGCCGGGTAAGGATGGAAAGCACCCTCGCTGCCCTCCCAAAGGTAATGTGGCCAAAGGTAACAACAAGTTGGTAGGCTATTTTTATTTCTTCCTGGTGTCAGGGGGAGCACTGTGGTGAGCACATGGCATGCTGGTGAGTTTGACTGTGGGTATTTAGAGGTACTTAGGGTGGTGATTCTGGGCATAACTGGAGAATAAAACATGGTTCTAGAAGCAAGTAGAGGGAATGCCTCACAGATACATCAGCCCTGTAGTAAATGGCAGATTTATGAATGTTGGGTTTGGTCGACTTCGGAGTGAACTCTGTGGTCATAGTTGAAGCTCCACTTAGAATTGGTCAGCAAATGTCCTGTTAAGTGTTTGTGGGTCTACTTGTGGCCTCTGCTCCTCTTGGGTATTGCAGGTTTTCTGTTTCTGTTGGCGCATGCAAAATTGTAACTGTCTAAGGCTGTAACTTATTGCCAATATAAATGATTAATTGAAGGTATCCCCCCCCACCCCATCAAAAAAAAAAAAAAAAACTGCCTTAAATCTTTGATTTTTCAGGCCTCTATTCAAGCTGACACATTTCAACTTGGCATTTAACTTAATGACTCACTTGTGGCAGTCTTCAGTCTGATCTTTACAGCAGTTGTTACCAAAACATTGAAAGTCTATTCGGCAGAGTCTAAATGGATTCACGCCATAATACCAGGGTTTTCCCTGGGTTTCTGGAGGGCTTAGGCACACATTCGTCAACCAAGGCTTAAAGTGCATGGATTTGAACTGAGATTTTTTTTTTTTTTTTTTTTTTTCCATCCTCCCATGTGGCACCTTACCAAAATTTGTTCAGTTGGACGTCTGTATGCAGGTCACTTTCTCAGTGGGTGTAGTCACCAGCCAGCTGACTGAGTTACTGTTGTGAGTCAGTTCCTCTCAGAATCATTTTCTGTGACAGTTGGTGTTTTTCAGATGGTCTTTTTGAGCTCATCTCTGACGGACATATTTCTTGCCCTTTTATTTCTGCAGGAAAATCGTTGCGACACTATCGACTTGTTTTCAGTCGTAACCTCCTGCAGGGGTTGAACACTCACTATAGACAGACTGAAACCATCACTACCCTAGCAATATCAAGGCTACAAAACATCCATGATGCAACACTTTTGTAACATACACTCTTTATTCACAAAGAATATCTGATGTAATGAATGCTTAAGTGTCTCATGCTCAAATATAAGATGACACCCACTTTTTCAAACCTAATTTCCAGGGGAAAAAATATCTTGCTCAGTCCTTTACACAATCTTTTCTCTCCAGGACTGTGGAGAATTCTCTGCATAGTTTTTCCTGTTCATATGACTTGGGAGCAGTGCCTAAGACGAACAATGATAGGGGAAACCCTGTAATACTGTGAGGGGGCCACATTTTTTTTTCCCTATATACTGACGTATTTTGCTGTGTGGTTTGTAGGTTATGTTTACCTGGTGTTTGAGAATGAGAAGTCTGTTCGGGCATTGCTCCACGCCTGCTCCCAGGACCCATTTCACCCTGAGGACAACAGAGAGTACTACTTCAAGATGTCCAGCCGCAGAATGAGATGCAAGGATGTGAGTAGAAACTAAACATGCAAGGCACGAGTATGCACTGCAGTAACAGAGTTGCAATTTATTAGGTACTGAGCAGTATCTACAGTAATATAATTAAACTCCATGCCTTGCAATAAATGCTTTATCTGCCCCAAAGTATTACATAAAGCTTTTAGTATAATGAAATGCAGTGTCACACTGGCATAAACTATTAATTCGAATTATGATACAAGATGGTCTCAACAAAAGCCAAAATACTGCTTCCCACTGTTCAGATTTATTGCAGAGCTGATCAATTAGTTTGCTCTACTGTAGATGGGTGTACTGTACCAAAAAAGCCACCATGGTTTACTTATATCTAGAATCTGTTGAGGAGATTCACTGATAAAAATGCATAGAATTCAAACGGTACTGTATTAAATTTAATCTGTAGGTTTCTGCACTTTGACTTCCTGTTTCTCACATGTGAGTTGCTCCCTGATCTTCTCTACAGTAAGACTGGCTAACTGACTTACTGATTCTGTCAAATTTGTCATTTTATTTTGTTTTAGCCCAGTTTGTCAGTAATGTTTTAGTCTCTTTTTGTCATACATTTTTGATTTTTATCCCTTCAGAATGTTTTGACTCTACAGCTGTTGTCACATTTGTAGTTATAGTATACATGTCTATCACAAGGTGCCCACGTCACCCTGGTCTGCAGTAATACAGACTGACTCACCTCAGTAAATCCTGCTAGCATTTCCAAACTGTTAGAATGGAAGTGCTCTCCGAGTTGTTTCTGCTAACCTGGCAGCTTCTTGTGCTGTTCACTGCAGAGCAGTGAGTCATTCAAACTAATTAAATATTTTATCAAGCGAGTAAATCAGCTTCAGAGAGGAGACACTGCCATTGACGCATCAGTGGTATTTCTTTAGTGAACATCTAGAAGATTATTTAGATGGTTACTGCTCACATTCATTTTTTTATTTACCAATTTCTTTTGATAGCAACACAAGACATGGCTAACTGAAAGTAACGTTCCATTGACATCCATAACACGTGATGTTACATTAGCTTACTTTTATAAATGTGCTATTTGCATGTTTTGTTTCTAGTTTGTCTCAGCTGTTTTGTTGCTGGTTCATGTCTAATTCTCAGTAGATAGTGGATGAATTTAGTCCATAAATCTGTTTCTTCTTCGTAGACATTACTGACAGAACTGTAACTTTAGAATGTGTTTATTAGTAATGGTACTTTAACAGATAAAGGGGATAAATCTTCTGAACAAGAGAAGGAAATTGTCTCGGTAATTAGGAGCCACAGTGTGTGATTACACAAAATCAGGTTGTTGAATTACTTTGTATTTGTTGTTTGTTCATCTGTCTTCCACATCATTGTTTTAGTTTTGATTTGTTGATGAAAAATATAATACATTTCATCATAGTCCTCATTTTCAAATGTTTACTTGGTTTTAGTCTCGTTCAGTCAGTTTTCGTTGATGAAATTAACACTGTCATCGTGATTTATTCACATTAGAGCTAAAATGATTGATTCAGCAGATTAATTGGCAGCTGTTTTGTTAATCAATTAATTGCCAAGTCATTTATCAAGCAAAAACACCCTTCTCTCCATCTTAGTTAAGGAAACAAGTTTCTGTAAGTATTCTGTTAAGACTCTTGTGTCTCTTGTCCCTTCTGCTACAGGTGCAGGTCATCCCCTGGGTGATTTCTGACAGTAACTATGTGCGCTGCCCTGCCCAGCGTTTGGACCCCAGTAAGACGGTGTTTGTTGGTGCGCTGCATGGCATGTTGAATGCTGAGGCATTGGCCAGCATCATGAATGACCTGTTTGGAGGAGTCATGTACGCTGGCATTGACACGGACAAGCACAAGTACCCAATAGGTGAGACGGAGTAGTGCAGTTTGTAGACTTGTTGGATACGTATGTCCAAAATTAACATTGAGTTGTTGTTGTTGTTGTTTTTGTTGTTGTTAGAACAACCTTAGTGTACCCCCACCTGTGCATCTTCACTGGTTAATCATCAAGTTGTCGAGTTGCACCGCTTTTTAAAGATGTCATTGTCTCTGAATTAAACCTCAAATTTCAGACTATTTTTCTAAATCCGTTTTAGTGCATTGGCCATGATCAGTTCATTCACTGTACTTGTAGACCCAAGACAAATCATGTAGACAGTACTGACCATTGAGGAAACTGAATTGAAGTCCAAAATTTATTAAGCTATCATTATCTGTGTTTTATATAATTGCCAAAAGGTTGGACCCAAACTGAATTATTATTATTATATTTTTTTATTCTTGTGAACAGGCTCTGGACGTGTCACTTTTAACAATCAGCGCAGTTATCTGAAGGCTGTGTGTGCAGCATTTGTGGAGATTAAAACACCCAAGTTTACAAAGAAGGTAAGACAAAACTCTGTAATAAGTCTGTACTTCTCTATAATTAAATATTGGTGTCTCAGCTGCTGTGGAAAGTGACTGTGATTAAAGATCTTAACTGGAATCTGTGAATAGGGTTCAAATCTGTCTTTAGTTTAAAAACAAGTGAATGTCAGATTACATTAGAGATTACAAAAATCACTTTGTATTTACATCCACAGGTTTATGCACACATTGAAAATGCACATTAAAACCAGAGTGGAAACACAAAAAAAATATCCTAATACATTTTTGAGGTGGAAAAATTGGTTCATTGTAAAAGCAAAAGAACAACAAAGTTTAATGGAGACCGTTGAGTCATGAATCATGATGTACATGAAGCAGGTTATGTAAACATTCACTGAAGCTTTTGCTCCACTGAGATGAAAAATAGTGGCAGATGAAAACATCAGATCAGTGATGAGACTGTAACATTCAAATTAACAGCTTATTTCTATCATGTTTTTTGTTTTGCAGTTTGACTGCTTCTTTTAATTACGTCATCTTGTTGTGCCCTCCTTTCCAAAGATTAATTGCACCCAGCTGAACAATTAGCACTGCCAGCTATTTATCTTGACAATAGCTAATTTGCCTTTTCTTGTACAGATTTTCTAGAAATTTGGTCAAAACTTGAACTATTTTTTGATGGATACTTTCTGCAGCTACTTATTGTGACTTCTGTAAACTGAGCACTGTGGCTTTTTCTTGTCCCTCAGGTCCAGATTGACCCCTACCTGGAAGACTCCATGTGTCAAGTTTGCCTTCGCCAACCTGGACCTTTCTTCTGCAGAGACCAGGTCAGTGGAAATTCCTGAGTAGCATAGCTTAATGACCACAAGGGGCAGCTGGTCAGATGGGAAGTTTAGCCATTAGTTTCCATCATATCTTGCTTTAGACATGATTTGATTTATGGTCCTCAGAGTATTGAATATATTTGACCAATGAGTGTAAATTAAAGCAGCAGACTTTTTCTGATTCCTATCAGAAAAATCACAAAGAATGGCTGCCTTAGTATTTCCAAAAACCCATTATTTTTGTAGATCAGTTTGACATGGTGAAGAGATCTGGTTTGAGAGATGAATTTGTATAGCACCTTAAACATGTGGCACTACATAAAGTACTTTTTGTAAGGCATAGAAATGGATTAAAATTATTAAGAATCTGGTGAAGAAAAAACTCAGTAAAAACTAAACTAAATGGACAACAAAAGTGTTACTGCATTTTAACTGCACTAAATCAAAACTTGTTTTGGATTATTAGAGCATAGACCTTATTTTCATGGTTTCGTCCAGGGTCTGAATAGTGTTGTACATGGTGTACAAAGCAGAGATCTGGGCAACACAACTTTTTTTTTTTTTTTTAAAAAAAGGGTGAAACCAGCAAACAATTATCCAGGTTAGCAAAAGATTTTTACAAGCAAAAAGCAGTAAATGAATTCTGAAATTAACTGACAAACATTTGACTTCTTACCCTACCATACTTGCCAAAACTGTGCACATGGTTTTCTTGTGCAGTGAGGGGTAATTACAAACGTCAGTTTTGCCACTGAATGCAGTGGTTTGTTTTGGTTTACAACTCAGTTGATTGACTATGAAGACTCTGGACTCTGGTGTAGCAGCATGACTGTATTTCTATATCTCAGCAACTATCAGTTCAGATTAGCCTACAATGAGCTCAGTCACTGTCTTTTTACACCTAGGCCTGCTTCAAGTACTACTGCCGCTCTTGCTGGCACTGGCAGCACTCCATGGACATCTTGAGCAACCACCGGCCCCTCATGCGCAACCAGAAGAACAGAGACTCCAGCTAGAGCAGATGGATCCAAACACTCTGAAGGGCCAGAGGAAGAGTCCCTCTTTACGGGGTGAGGCTGCCCGCCAAGGAGAGCACGTGTGCCAGACGTCCCTCAGTATGAGGGCACCATGGCACTCCACCAGGCACTGGGGATATCACTGTAGAAAATGTTCACTTTTGCACTTGCTACATTTTTGCTGTTGTTCACAGTGGCACTATGCACAGTGACCTTATTGGGAGAGACAAGGGGCCCTTCACATTTATGCATTTTCCCAGACTTGTGGCCAGACAGAAAGTTGGGAGTCAGCCTAAGGTTAAGAAGTGGATGAAAATGCCATTTCTTTTTTCTTTTTTTGTTTACATGTGTTGCATAGTGAAGAGCAATCACGCAAGTCTCATTGCCGTTCATTGGCAAATGCCATACAGTGCCTTTAAATTTTTATTTTTTTCCCCTCCTCCCTCCCTCCCCTACCCCCAGTTGGCATCTGTTTTTCCTGTGCAAGCCAACTGGTGTTTCTTACTTTTGGGAGTTGAATGTTGGGCTTCATTTAACCAGTCGCATTTCAGACATTTTTACGCAGTTTTTTACTAATTTGTACACAAACGGTTTTAAGTCATGACATGAAAATTTTGAACAGAATTCTACCAGGCGGCTGTTTATGGGAAAACCCCCTTTTTTATTTTTTCCTTTTTCATCATACATTTTTCTGTGGCTATTTTTTTTTTCTTTTTTAATTTGCCCTCCCAAATTTCAACTGAATGGGCACAAAATGTTGGAAGTACTACTTTAACTAGCTTTGTTGGTCCAGTTATTATTAAATGTATGTAACATCAGTACTGGATATGCTTCAACTGGTAATCTATTGTTTCTCAAGCATCAGATGGATCCCGTTGAGACTAGTAGAGTGAATGAGCATTTGATTGTACATAGTTTGATTTTTGCACTTTTTAATTTGCACGTGTGGAGAGGTGGCAGTGGTTTTTAATCACTTTTTGTACATCAGCAGGGGGACACGCCTATATTAGAACAGCTGCTTGTTTCCTGTTGAATGTAAGAACTTCCACTTAGCTGACGATAAATTAATCTATCCAGAGCTTGAGTAGACCCCAGTAAATGATTCCACGCTTTCTTATCCCATTTTGCCTTCCTGTTCCAGTTGGACATAAATGCATAATAAGCTGTGTGCCAAAGACAAAGTGTCTTTTCTTTATCCATTAGGTTTGTCATGCTGAGCTTGTTGTCCCTTAGCCCAGCTGCTTTTTAGAGTTTTGAAAGTCTACCTCATTGTGGTCTGCCAAGTTTGCTGCTACTTACAGTTGTGGAGTATGTTCAGATTGGGCACAATAAAGGTGTTTAAGCATTATTGGCTGTGTCTGGACTCTAAATTAACGTAACTGTGTGTTTTTTTATTTTTTTTT
>BRZM01001381.1:0-13747 GCA_033238685.1 Lates japonicus | reverse complement strand
GGGAAACTGCAAAGCAGTCATGTCTCTGAGGGAACATGGCTCCCTGCTGATCTACCCTCTCACCCACTGACTACAAACGTAATAGTCGGTTGGGTGAGTCTTCAACGGACACCAATCTCAAAGGTCTGGAAGCTGCAGCAAGGAGAACAGAGAGAACATGCAGCCACTGATGTTTCTGTCACCATCAAATCTGAGGTAAACTCTCACAATTGTGCTTTTAAGCTGGCTATAACTGATAAAACTGATCCAGGTCTGAACCAGTTAACATCAGGTGTCAGCTACAGTGTGTCTCAGCAGTGCACACCCCAAAAGACAGTAGCAACAGTTAGCGCCACGATCCCCGGCAATCTTGTTGCGCAGAGGCTTGCTGGGAATGATGGCGATCTCTCACACCCTCTCTGTTGGGTGGAAGCCACACCAGACGTGTAGTACTTCCCAATGATAATTCTGGCGGCCTTCTTGACTGTCTTGGTCCTGATACTCCTGAAGTTATGTCACCAAAGGAAGAGTAAGAAATAAAGCTAATTCTGCAACAGCTCTTTATGCTTGTTCTGTCGTACCAAAAAACAGAAACAACCAGCAAAACCCCTTATCACTGTTTAATACAATCTGATGTGGACAGGCAGTAGAAACTGGGATGATAAATCAGATCCGGGGCGTTAGTTAAGATTTGTGACACTTATCTCATTTGCAAATGAAAAAGTGATTTCACATCAGCCTAGGGCTTAGATTTAAAAAACGCCACAATTAGACTGAGCAAATCTGACTAGACTATGAGGAGATGTACTACTTGCAAGTTTTCCCAAGCACATTACACTTAACCGCATCAGAAGCCAACCTCAGAGTAGAAAATAATAATACAGAGAATTTTGACGAAAACGCTGAGTTGAAATGTCATTAAAACGACTACAGGCTAACCCAGATACGCGACAGAAATTACTGTAACATTTGTTATCGTAAAACATGAGCCCTATAACGACGGTTAAAACTAAACGGAATTGTTTTGCTAAGAAAGCGGGTAAATCAGATCAAAAGAGGCATCAACATAACTGAGCCGAAACCAGGGCAGTTTATCTAAAATACACGAGTGCTGTATTTGACGCTGTTTTAAATTGACTAGGACACTGCTTACCTCCCTACTAAGTTTGGGGACATTACGCCTGTATTTAGACGTATTTAACACTGCCTGGCGCATCAAAACTCACGTTTAGGAAATCTTTGTGCTGCTCTAAAGGAACTGTGTTTCAAAACCGCTTGATGGATGCATAGAGAGTGAAGATTAGATATACTGTGGAGGGTGGTGAAGAAGTAGCCCTGTGTGTACCTACCTATGTTTGCTGGGATCGGTGGAAGAGAGGCACCGGAGGGTCATACAGGAAGTTTATAGTTGATAGGCTGCTGTGGGTCACACCTAAACCAGCTAATACTGACTAGGGGCGGCGGAGGAGAGGTATCCTGAGGCAAGGAAAAGTTAGGCCATAGAAAAATACATCCTACAAACTTTTGTTTTCAAGTACTAGTAATGAAGTAAAATAGTTAGACACATAATGGAAAAATACTGCACTCTGCCAAATAATTGAAAGAAGTCATCATCTTGAAGTTATAAATGTAAATAAGTTGCATTGAATGTATCTAAGAGTCAAAGAGAAAGTTTATGTAAAACAGCAAGAATTCCACCAATGGATTAGTTTAATGGAGAAAATAATGGCACCAATAAGCATGTTAAATATTCTGGCTCGAGCCCCGTAAATGTGAGGATTTGTTGCTTTCCATGATAGTAAATGAAATATCCTTTGAGTTTTGAAACTGTTAGTTGACAGAATAAGCAATTTGGAGATGTCACTTTGCGGGAATTGTAAAATGCAGCCAATGATTAATTCATCAATCAATTGAATAACAATTGTCTGATTAATCAACAATCATGTCGCCGTTGTTGCCCTAATTTCGCTCAAGTGAGATTTACAACTACTGTGATGTTATTTTTAGACTAAATTGTCCTGATCTCATTGCTGAGATCCAACACCAGCCTCAGAGCCGCCTCCTTCTGTCTTTGGCTTTTGACAGAGTGAACAAAGGAGAGAAAAAGAAAAGCTGTACGTACATGTTTATATACTTGCTTCCACACAATAAGATTTTAAAACATCAATCAAAAGGACCTGATAAGTCTCTAAGACATCAGACTGAAAAAAAAAAGAAGAAGAAAAAAAAAAGAAAGAATAATAATAGTTAAATCTATTCCAACATTTATCTAAATGAACTGCATCATTTTTGTAAACACTTAAGAGTTATTAAGTACTATGAGAACTGGAATAAACCAATGACAAAGTATTCTCAAGGTAGAGATCTTTATTTTATATAAAAAGGTAAAACTGGAGTTTCCCTTTAGGTGTGGAGTAGCTCAAAAATTGATTTTCATAAGGTCTATGTGACATTGTATTATAAGGAATCTCGAGGAGAAAAAAACATAGGCATCCCCAGATAAAACGGACCTTTACCTTCTGCAAATTAAAAATACATGAAACAGCAAAGAAGAAATGTGGGTCCTCATTCTTGAAGTCTTTGATTAACCCATTCAAATACATTTTGAAGTGACATTCTATTTGCCTGTTAAATATGATGACATAGTTTTAGATTTCTTATCACATTCTGAAAAAAAAACAATGCTGAGGGAGGATAAACTCTTGGAGCTGTACAATTTGATTTTCCACAGTCTGAGAGGAAAAAAAAAAAAAAAAAAAAAAAATCAAAGAATACATCTTTTATATGGAATCTCAATGAAAAACTACAATTGTGAACACTGTACAATTGGCAATTTCAAATAATCATCATAATATTGCAGTAAATGCCGTCACCTAAACTTCTCCTAAAGAAAATATACAGTAAAATCCAAGACAATTCTACAGTATACAACAAGGAAAAAGTGCCAGAGAACCCCAAAAGACTGTAGGTTTATCTTATCTACACTTTTAACTGTCCTTTGCTTTGATTTATACAGCTTGACACAGGAATGAGTTACATAACCAAGCCATAAACACTGATTTGACTGAAGTGAACTGTAAGGAGAAATAATGGGAACTGAAATGGAATGTGCTGTGAGAAGACAGGAAAACGTTACTTAATTTACATGGGGACTGGAGCCATAACGCCCTGTGACCCTCAATAGTATAAGGATATTCCCCACGGAGAGGGAAATGCCGAAGAGACCACCGCTGTCGCTCCAGAAAAGCCATTAGCGTAAGATATAAGTCAGACAGAGTTTCTCCTATATCGCCTGCACGCTTGCCCAGAGAGTAAAAAGTAAATACATCAGAGTAATATGCCTATCTACCATTTCAGCGTGAGCTAGGGCGAAAGTATCTGGCAGTTTGAGGAAGAAGCTAGATGTTTGATCGACAAATCAAACAAAATTCAGCTCTGAAATAATAGTCTCATTGCCTCTTTTCTAGCAAGACATAGAAGAAAAGTAAAAGAAAGAAAGAAAAGAAAGAAACTAAATAGAAATGACTCATAAAAACATGCAAACAGACACTCTCCAACACTTCCTGGTGCTAAAAAAAAAAAATTGAGCTGCTGTTTGGCGATTTCCAAAATGACAGTGACACACGCTAAGGACACGATGGAATGCACGATCAAAAAACATTCAATCATATTTTCTGCATATAAAAGGCATGGGCTAGGTAGCAGTCTCAGGAATGGTACTGGGAATTATGGGAAAACATCACAGTAGTCTTGATATTCATCCTTCACTATACAGGAATACTTTCAAACTTTTCTCCAGGCAGCTGGAATAAGAAACAATCCAGGTGCTGCTGATGTCATTGGGGGTGGGTACAATGTGGCAGAGAATAACAGGCAGCAGATTCTACAGGGTTTGCGTCTGAAAAATGGGGACGAACTCACCAGATAAAATACATTGCAACGAATGTTTCATAGAGACAACAGCAACATAAAAAGTGATTTTAAACCTCCAAACCAGCATCTTAACTGCACCTTCTCTGGGTAAAGCTTAATGACCCCAAGCCCTCGTCTGTCATTTACACCAGCTAGCACAGGACTCCACAGGTGAGTCTGACAGCCACCTGTCCAACACACTGTAGAGGCACTAAGATATCCTCAAAGAAATGAATATCTGTCATCTAAATAGCCTGTTTTCCACCATTCCCTCAAATCCTATGTGTGGAATTCACAGATAATAATGACCAAGGAAAACAAAAAAAAAACAGAAAAGGTCCCATAGATTTTCATATTCAAGTACTTCTAATAACACAATAACTTAGACTGGACTAATTGACATGTCAGGGGTAAGAATAAACCAAAAGCTATACAGTGTAAATACACGCAATACGCAGGTTTACATACTGATTCATTGAGATAGTTCGCAAACATCTACAACATTGTATTTCTAAAGATGGAGCAGGTCCACAAAACGCCGAAGTCGAACACTCCGCAGAGAGTCGATTCATCTAGGACTTGCATGGGTGTGTGTTCATGAGTGTATGTGCAGAGAGAAGGGGGTGAGAGGAGCGTGTCATGGCGCACACACACACAAAAAAAGGAGTGGTCAGGGGATAAAATCAATTTAAAGTGTATTCCCTGCACCCTATAGGGAAGGCCTCGCACATGAGGCAGCTACAATTAAAGTAATAAGCACGTTTAAAGTACAGTACTAGAAGGCAGGGTCTTGTCAGGGCAAGCCGGGGTCAACAAATGTAATGCAGTCATGGTTTTGAGCTTTTTTTTCCTTTTTGTTTTGTTTTTGTTACCCTCTCTTTCCCCATAAAACCATGGCTATTTGGAATGGAAAAAAAATTTGCATTCAAAATAATTCACATTAGCAAGATATAAAATAAAAAAAATAAAACAACTATGTACGGTAATTCACTCTCTGTTAGGAGGATAGGCAAGGTGACGTTATCGAGGATATTGTTTCAAGGCAGTCCTCCATGACACTAAATGAAAATTTAAAAAAACAAACAAACAAAAAAAAAGGTATGGACATGTTCTTATCTGCCCTCAAGGTGACATAAGGTTTTCTCTCTCTCGGCATCGAGGAGAGGGACCCAAACATCAAACATCGCTTTGCAGCACAGGGGGTCTTCAGACTGGACACGCAGGGGGCACGAACGTCTTAACACCATTACAGATTATTACACCAAACCTTACATTTGGCATTTGCTCTCTTAAGAATACATCATCAGTGTTACACGGGAAGTTGTTAACTGCTCTGATACTAGCTGGGAACAGTCTGCAACGTCGGGCTTTATTATACAGGTGACCCCTCATGCTGCCAAGTTGTTTATCCAACGAGTGGGGTGGTGTGGCGTGGCGTGGCATGGCGGGCGTGTGGCGTGGTGGTCAACTGGTTGGGGTTAAGGCATTGGACAGTAGCGTCGAGAGGCTGTGATTCAATCTCCAAAGCACATCACACCAGTTTCTCTTGTCGCTCCAAAGCAACATCCCCCCCAGTGTCGAGTCCATTATTAACCATCACATTATTAAGAACAATTAAGACTCTCCCAACCCACAAATCCACTTAATTTTGGTCTCAATTTTTTCCTTTTTTAAACATTGGTCTTAACTCCTCAACTGTAATTTCCTTTCCATGCGCATAACCGATTATATGAATGCTCCAAAGTCATTTAACTTCTCTGTCCATACATTCAGTGTGTATGTTTTAGAATTAGTAAGAAAACTGGTGGCAACCAAAAGATAAATAGCATAAATAGCTTTTTGTTTTTTTTTCAGCCACATCTACAAATGTCAGGTTGCCGCTCATCATCACAAAGCCGACAGGAGCAAAACTGCATGAGAGTCAGAAGAGACTGTAGTGTGGTTTGACAGCAGCGTGGTTAAGGGGAGAGCTTTAACCAAGCAGCGTGAGCAGAAATCATCCTCAGAGAACACAGTGCAGGAGACGTCTCTGGTCTTCTGTTCTCTCAGGCCCGGGAGTCCCAGTGCCAGGGTTGACCTCTTTGGAGGGAAAAAAAACAAACAAAAAAAAAAAGTGCAGGGGCCAAATGGCAGACTGATGCTCTCTGTTTCCCTCTTGGCTCCTCGTGTGTTCAGGTTTACATTCAGCCCCACGTCAGGAAACAACTAAAAGGGGCTTTGTGTCAAAATGAGTTAGCAAACTAACGACGGGCAAACCGCTTTGAACTGGGACTTGACAGAGGGGGAACAAAAATATGATTCTGTGAATCAAACAAAGAAATCATAGTAATGCAACAGGTTGAGGGTGGCAAGATTCCACAGGAAGATCCGTCTCTTCCTTTGTAATACCACAGTAGAGAAACAGCAAAAAAGAATTGCCAAAAACGAGGAGAGAAAAATACAAATGCTGGGCGTCTTGGGGAGGAAAAACACACAAGATTATCCTCTGCAAAATTCCAACGAATAGATTCCCCATTTGGCCAACTGGCCTGCAAAATATTCCCACACGTCTTGGAGGAGGAAAAAAAAGAAAAACAAAAAGAAACATTTAAAATAGGACTCCCATTAAAAGACACAAGTGTCTTGTACATCTCAACAAACCATTTTTAACTGGTCCCTCCAGAGGACAATTCAATCAAGATCTTTCAGCTGTCTCCCTCTTTTGTTCTGAATGGGACCTTATTGATTTCTGAAATCACAATCAACTGAGCCGGACGCTTGGAACGTTTCAGGCCGGTTGCGGACGATCATTTGTGCCTCTGTGTATTCTTCTTCCGTTTTCGCTTGAAGAAACAGCAGCACCTGCAGACAGAGACAGACATTAAATCGATATGTAGATGAGAGAGGCTTCAGATGAAGCAAAAGAAAGGAACAAACATGAGCGGACTGCTTACATTAGTGTGTTAAATATCACAAGAGCTTAATTTGATTCTACCAAATCTGGACAGATGCATGTTTTTGGGATAATAATTAGAACTGCAGCTGCCAAAAGGTTTGATTAGTAAAACATTAGCGTTACGGACAAGATGGATTCATTTCCATCCACCAAGTGTTTGCATGTTTATTCACCTCCCACCAAAAAAATGGCAGAGGGGACTGAACTACAAACTGCTGCAGTGACTCTGAAGGCAATGTTTCTCCTATGCAAAATAAATGGAGCAGTGCACACAAAGAGCACAAGACAGGATGATCCTGAATGATCAATAAAAACATACAAAGACAAGAAAAAAAGCTGTGGATCAAGACATAGGACAGTGACTGGGTACTCTCAGATTAATTTCTCAATAAATAATGGTGCACCATGCAACAAGAGTTTAAAGACTTTTAACCTAAAGCCAAATGTGCTGAAAAAAGGAGCTTATAAATATTACAAATATCAGGATGTTTTAGTCAACTTACACCAAAGTACTACTTGTTTATTCTTTCCACCCTGATGTGACATTTTGCTCAAGCTTTCAGTTAACGTGTCTGCTCATATTGCAGCGTGGGTATCCTTTACTCATCTGTTAGTTAAATGATAACACCACTGTTTTTGAACCTGGGCTTTATTTTCCCATGTTTTGGGTGTAAATGATTGATGGGGACAAAAATCTTTGGAATCAGTGTAGTATTGAGCAACAACATCTTGAATTTGATTTCAACTGAGATAGAACTTTTTATTAAAGAGTAAGATCCTTTTTGTTTAACTAGAAACTCCATTGATAAAAACAGTAGTTTTACAGAGCAGAATATGGAAGCTGCTGGAATACAGCTGCCTTGATTGGTTAGTAAGTTTGTGTTTTTGTGTGACTTCAGTATTCAGATCCTTTACAGTAGTGGTAGAGGTACCATACAATAACACAAACAAACTAACCAATCAAGGCAGCGATATTCCAGCAGCTCCCATGCTCTATATTGTTTTTGTCAATCTAGTCTGGTAGGTAGTGATGTTTCTGGTTAAACAAAAATTATCTTACTCTTTAATAAGAAGGTCTGTCTACACCTTTGTTGCTCAATAGTGCACCGATTCCAAAGGTTTTTGTCCCTAGCAATCATATGCACCTAAAAATCATATGCACCCAAAATAAGGGCCAGGTTCAAAAATTTCCAGAGTCATCCTTTAACATCAGGTGGTGGTGAAAAGTCAGAAAAGTGCAGAGACTTGATAATAGAAATGGCAGATAGTGTGCTCAGGAGTATAGGGCACTGCTGTACCAGTGAGGGACTAATTAAAATTTGTATATAACAAACTCCACTTTGCCCAGCCTAGGCTGGTCCACTCCCTGTCCCATGAGTCTGATGTGGACTAGCAGAGAGGGACTCACCACAGGTTGAGCATTTTCACGCAGCTACAGAAGAAGAGAGAGGAAAGAGTGTAAAGAGAAAAGAAAGATAGATTAATACAGCAAAGACCAAGATGATGGGACTGGGCACATGCCACACTAACATGCACACAAACACAGCAACAGGACACTGGTGGACACAGAGAGGGAAAATCTGAGAGGTTAAAGGAGAAAGGATTACAGAACATCTACTCTGCAGCTTGTTACATCTCTTGCTGGGTATGAAGAGGTTACAGTGTCAAAATGTGCTGTATAATGTGTGCTTCATTTCCTATAAGAGTGTGTGTTTAACATCCTTTTTAAAAAATTACCGTCTGCTTTCTGAAAAATGTATTGATCATTTATATGATTAAATTTCCTTGTTTTTTAGTCCTATTTTCTGATATTTCTTAATGTCAGACATTGAATACCCATTTCCACCTTAATAAAGGTTGGTGACCTGTAAAAAACACCAAGTACAACAGCAGACATGGTCCAGGATCAGGTTTACCAACATAAATCCATAATTACGTTTGTCTGCAAAGTCCCTCCTATGCTCTTGGTAACTAGTGGCCAGTTTTTAACCATTAATAAAAGTTGAACATCTCAGCTAAAAAGACTTTAGTAATGATTAAATCAGTCGCCAGGAAACTATAGCACTGTTCAACTAAAAGCAATGTAGGAAATGTAGGTATGACATTGTTTATATACGCATACCATGTGTTCGACATTTAGCACTTCTCCTGCAGTTTAAAATTATTTGTAAATATTCAAATATGCTAACCTAACTGGAGCTGTTGAGCCATTTAGTTGTAGCAGCAGTATAAAGTTTGTAATTTAAGATATACTGCATTATTTTAGCACAGTGTAATTTAAAATTCTTCTAGTTTTCCATAGTGTCAAGTCAGATATGTTGGCTTTATTCCATATTACCTCTTCAACGCTTTAATCTAAACAGCTTATACGTAAGCGAGCTAATGTTTGTGTTGTCAGTTACATCAGTTATCCACGTACCAGTTACACCTGGGTGTACATATTTAATTACGATTTATCTTGATGTAAGAATTAGGTTATATGGTGGGGCCTGTTTCATTTAGTGATATGTAAATCTCCACTTAGTAAACAATTGTGTGATAAGTAGATTAAGGTTAAATTTAGGAGCTGTGCGAGCTGGTGAAATCAGACACAGGACTTTATTGTTCTATAATATATGAGAATGTAATCAATGAACCACAAAAAAGATGTGTACTATTGCCACTGCTATAAATCTGCTAATAACTGTACATTATGGCATCACAAATAGAAACCAAAATTCAGAGTAAGTTTAACCTGATCCTGCACAGACTGAAAACTATTTGTGTTACTGTCTGATAGTCAGAAGCAAATTTCAGTCCATGAATGTAAATAAAAAGATTTTTTAATAAATAAATAAAAGATTAAAGAGCCAACTATACTAAAAGGCAAAACATTAATTGAACTGCACCAGACCCATTACCTCATGTTCTTATATCAAACATCAACGTGCTTGACGAGGTATGAAAGAGACTGGCGGTACAGACGCCAATCATCATATCAAACAATTGTGTGAATGGAGACAACAGGAGGGAGGCCTGTCATCTGGGCAGAAATAGAAAGAAGTGCAGATTAAAGTGAGCGAACCTCTGGGAGATTCATGAAGAGACAAGTGGAAGGGAATCATTTTTTACAGTGGCTTTGATGGTGGGAACGATGGTAAATCCCTGCAGTATGCATTACAATAACTATGAGAACTGAGCCAAGGAGAAATACAGTGATAGATATTTTATGTCAAGATGTATTTGGATATAAAGTGCAACAAGAAACTTTATTTGTATTTGTTTTATTGTTTCCTAAGACTTTGCTTCTAAGAGTTTCTTAACAGTGTTTTTCAGTGGGCCTAGTTCAGCCAGTTTTAGCTGCACCATAATAACCAATGTTTCCACTGTAGCCTCATAACAGGGAATAACCGGGTTGACCTGCACTATTGTGGTCCTGCTTGTTTACAAAGCTGACCGCTGCCAAATGAGGACCGCCTCCTCTGTCAATCAAAGCTGAGTCTTGGAATAAAATGTTTTGCTCAGCATAAGTGAGGTCGTGCTGTAGCTCTCAGTGCATCTGCAGCTTGTGACTAAATTTCCTGTTTGTACTTTTGTCAAACAAAAATAAGCCTCTCTGTTCCGTTTACTGTGATATCCTACAACCTCAAATTGCAACCGTAAAGTACTTATTTTCAACATTAATGTATTTCTTGTCTCAGAGCTGTGCGTCTCAGAAGAGCTCCGCTCAGTTCCTCTCAGTCAGCTGAACCACATGACATTCTGCCAGCAGCGCAGTTTTTGCATGGTGGGTGGCCAGCCGTGCAGCGTGGCATCACTCCAGCTACTGGTGCTGAAGATTAGCACCGAACCAATGTTAACATCTGGTTTCCATGTTTATTCCTTGTCATGTTTGCCTCTCATGGGGAGAGAAAGAAGCAACTGTCACATGACAGCATGTGCATCATCTCTATACATGTAACTGACTTACCACATGGCCAATCTGGTGAAATTTCAACTGGGCGCTTGCACACTACACTGAAATAATCTGCATTGCACTGATCAGTAATGGCACTACTGAAGACATAATGATGTGGTTAATCAACAGTGGAGTATCTCTTTAAGATGGCTACCAGAAACTAAAGGGACATCCTCAGTGGCTGCCAGTGTTAGCACTGTGTTAGGGACTGACGACTCCAGGTATGAGAAACTGTATGAGCTCTGACTGAAAAGTTCATCTACATTGGCTTTCCTTCTTTAAAAAGAAAAAACTAGTTGAGAGAGAGGCATAGAGATAGTCAGCACTCAAGATCAAAAACCCACACAGTCAGACAGAAGATAATAGGGGCAGGAGCAGGATGACAGCTGGGGGTGGGGGCTGTCACAATTCCACAGCATAGCAAACAGTGGCGAGAGAGAGAGAGAGAGAGAGACAGAGAGAGGGAGAGAGAGGAAGAGCAGGAAAGAGAGGAAGCGACAGATGGACATGGAGGAGAGGTGTGGTGGGTGTATGACACATACTTGGCCTCGTCGACCACTTCCACCTCTGCCTGAGCTGTAATCGGAGCGTTGGAATGAGCTGCCAGTGGATCATCTGCATTCAGCTCCCCGTTGGTTGAACTGACCACCTGTGGCACAGACGGGCGTTACTTCAGATTGACCCACTGATGTTTGTATCAATCCACACAACAGTTTCACGTTAGCCACAATGTGAATGTGAACAACAGGCACTGCTGTGACAGATAGCTTCTCTGGATAAAAAAGAAAGAGCACATGAATGTTACTTTACCACTTTACTTTTACTGTCTCCTGTGGGGAAACACACCAATAACACAAATACAAATGATATTAATGGATTATTTGATGCTTTTTTGGCTGGCACTTTCTATCAATAGCCCTCCAAATTTGTTACCAGTGTGCACTACTGTCTGTCAGGATGACTTACTACTGCTGGGAGTCATCAAAGTCAGAAAAAGTTCATATCCTCCACATAGGGATTTTACAGCCAATTTGGGAGACTTAAAATATGGAGGAAAAAAAAAAAAAGACAAAAGATGGGTGGAGTTTAAGACCCCTAGAAATTCTTTTATCAGTAAAATAGAGACATTTAGTCTACATTTAGATTTGCCAGTGTACAGAGATCCATCCTTGCCAGTGACCACACCTAAAACAAAAGTAATGACTTTGCTAAATGAGGTGACCCTGGGTTATTTCAGGTAAATGTATTACTTGTTGCAGCTTCACTTTGCAATATTTACAATAAAAAAATGATCTGTTCTATCAGCGTCAGTGGACAAGTCATTTCTATTCATAGTTAGTAATGAATAATGAATAATTATTTTTTATTTTTAAGTACTAACGTGTACTTGTATATCTGCAAGGAGCTGATAGATTTGATTTGATCCATATTCAACTATATAATTTTCTGGCTTTCGACATTCATTTGCAGCCCGTATGTCCATACTATATAGAGAAAAAAACCTGTCCCTGGTAAAAAGAAAAAAAAGAGCATTACAAATTAGAATGAGAGAGAGAAAAACACTCAAACACGATCTCTAGAACACAAAAACATGGTCAGCTGACAGACAAATATAAAAATCACAATATGCAAAGAATATCTATAGATGGATGTACCATTAACCTGTAGAAGAAACAGCATTATAATTATTGTAAAATGTGTTCTTGCGTGTATAGGTGTGTACAGTGTAAGCATTTGCCTAATAAACTCCTCTCACTGACATTTATGTTGAAATAGTGTAGGAAAAAACAACTGTAGAAGTAGTTGCCCAATACTGGAAACACTGCTATTGAAATGCCTTGTTCAGTTTCATCAAAATCAAGTCAAGTTAATACAACAAGTAACTTGACTTTGCACAGACATATGAGAAGACTGCTTTGAAAGAGGTGGGGTGCAAGATGAGGTTTAACTTTCAATTCTCCACACCATTTCAACATCAATGGAATTTAATACAATGAATGGAGATCTACTAAAGCATACACTGTACACACCTATGCAAACAAAGCTAGAGAGGGACAATCTTTGGTAAATGGCAAAGAGTAAGGACGTTCCTTTGAGCACAATGACCCTTTACGACTTAAGCGCATGCACTTAGCCGGCTAAGCCAGGTCACCCTGCCATGCAAGAGGCTTCTTGATCTTGCAAGGAATGTCTAAGCGCCATGAGGAGTTGTAGGACCTGGGATCAAAATTTCACAACCAAGGCTGTATTTTATAAAGCTAAATCAAATTTTCACCATCTGGGGTGGGTGACACCAGATGACATGCATATGGTGGTGCAGAAAAATAACAATTCCCAGCCAGGGGTAAAGGGGTGGGGGAGGTAATATGGTTGCAGATCTGTCTCACACACAAGGCAAAAAAACAAACAACTGTCATGTCCTGTAAAGGTATTTATTACTGCACACAAACAGTAATGGTAGCAGTAATTAGAAATACCAAAAACATTGAGGAAATACCATTGATTTTTTTTTAAAAAGTTTATATTATCTGTATGATCAGCAAAGTATGCCATAAAGTATATAAAGATAGCCTTAAATAAACGATTAAGATAAATTTGCATTGTGAAATTTTTATTTTGAAATACAAATATGATTTCTGCCTTGGATAACTAACCCAAACTGATCCAAAAACAGAAATTTCTCTGACAAATGCAGACTCTACACAGATTTACAGATAACAGAAAAGCCTCTCTGCTCTTTTCCTCTTATAAAAAGGCCACATCTGCAGGGTTATTTATTTTGGATTAGAATCCATGAGACAGATCTGACTCCACAGAAATTGGGTGGGGGCTGCTGGTTGATCAGGTGAGGGGTGTATACCTGCACTGAGCCCCCGTGCCTGTCCGCTGCCAGGTGGGAGGTCAGATAGGAGGAATTTGCTTGGCGTGTGGGCTGCACCTCCCATGCTCCTCGTCGATCTGACACCGCTGTCTGCTCAGGAGTC
>BRZM01001380.1:184958-233274 GCA_033238685.1 Lates japonicus | reverse complement strand
TTTTTTTTTTACATTAAATAAAGGAGATAGAATGTATTAATTAATGAGCTTTATAGGTGCATACTGTGTTTTTATTTTTTGGAAAAGCACAGCTAGCTACAGAGTTGATTTGCTCATCAGTTGATTTGCTGATTAGTCAACCAACCAAAAAAACATCGATGAGCAACTTTTTTGACAGCTGATAAAACATCTGTATTGTTTCTTAAGCAGAAATGCCAAACTTTTGCTAGTTCCAGCTTCCCCAATGTGAACACTGTAAACTGACTATCTTTTCGCTTGACACCAGGTCAAAGCAAATCATTTCAGCTTTGAGAAACTGTTATGGGCATTTTTCACTGTTCTTTGACATCCTTCCTCATTGAAATGTTTCAGTCATTTCAGAAATATATATATTTAGAATAAGTAATTTGCATAACAGGACACTGCACAGAAAACTGTAAATGAAGCTGTTTTTGTTTCAAACCAAAGCATAATCGCAGAGGTTATCATTAGCACATGTGGGTGACTGAAGAAAGAGATTATGCATTAATGTGCAGGTGCAGTAAGACCAGTGGGACAGAGCTGGACAGCCAAGTATGGTTTGGGATGAAGGTGGAGGGTTAAGGGAAGGGGGCAAGATGATGTCCAAGTGAGAGCGCTCAGTTTAGGAGAATGAAGAGACAGAGGACCACCAAAGAGGGGCTTGGGGTTGGATTAGAAGCACATGGTGAAACGTCCAGGCATTGCAACATGTGTGTGTGAAGAACAGCGGGGCCAGTCAGCCCTACATCAGGGGACTCTAAGGGGAGGGTGGGCTTAGATAGCTGCAGCAAGAATGATAAAGGGCTAATTCCAAATGTAAGCAAGCCAGGTATAAAAGAAACCAACACCCTTCAACCCAACAGTCAGTCAGACAGTGCTTCTATTCAAGCACTATCTCAAGTAGAGGGTACTTGAGATACTTGTACTTTGCTTATTACTTCCATCTTATGCTGCTTTATGGAACTAAACTGATTTACCAGCTATAGTTGCTAGTTACTGTTCAGATTAAAATCAAAATAAAAAAAAGCATATGATAATATTATGAAATACACTGCATTGTTATACATTAAACCAATGATTTCGATCCTCTTCTTTTACGCAAAAGCAGCAAAACTGTTTACTTGGGGCCCCTTGACACACATTTCACATGTCTGAGTCGTTAGTATTTCCACCAAAGATTTTTCCCTCTAAACTTTTCAGATGGTTTCACTTGAATAACTGTTCCAGACCTAATGAGGTAAAACCATCCAGTATTTCTCAAAAAAAAAAGAGCAAAGATTAGCAAAAAGTCCAAAAAAATAAAAACAAATCTGTGTACCAGAACTTTGTTTTTCTCCTTTCCTAACCCGTTAGTCATCATACATACTCCCTAGATTTATCTTGTGACCCTTTGGAAAGGGCCCGACCCCTAGGTTGGGAACCACAAGGCTAACTGTAATTACCGAACCGTTTAAAGTGGGTTCTTCGATCAGCCGCAACAGAGAAGTGCTTCTTAAACATTGATGCATCAGTATTAACAATTTAATGATTTATGAGTAACATGGGCCATTTTTCTGCAGTGCCTTTACTTTTTGTACTTTAAACAAATGTTAATGATATACTTAAGTAACTTTACCTGAGTAGTAGTTTGAATGCAGGACTTTACTTGTAAGTAAGTATTTTTACATTGTTATATTGCTATTTTTTCTTACGAACAGGATCTGACTACTTCCACCACTGCCTGCAACACACTGAAACAAGGCGAAAGAAGCAGTCCTCAAGCTCTCTGATCCTCACCATCTACTGAAACCTGGCAGCAACAAGCCAGGAGATGCTTCCAGGCCCTTGAAGCAGTCCAGAGGCTGATCTAAGCCTCGGTGTATCTCGCTGTGTGTTAGATCTCCCGAGACGACGAGAGGCCCCGTCCATCACAGTCAGAGATAGTAGAGTTTACTGAGAGCTGACATAAGGGCAACATTTCACTCTGACAGTCCAGGACCGGTGCCAGCCAGCTGCCAAAGATATGCCAGCTTTTACTGGACTGCTTCAGCCGGCCACAACACAACTATTGTTAAAATATGGCGTGAAATCTGGTGTCCTTCACCAAGAAAATGTTTTCATTCTGATGCCGACAGTCTCTTGCAGGTTTTTTTGACATCAGCCTGGCAGACACAAAGGTTTATATATGGAGCTGGTTCACTGGTGTCACTAGTTCACAGAGGGCAGTGTGTGTGCAACAAAGGCTTTAGATAATGCCAGCGTTTGAATGTTAAAGACTGACTGTGACTTGCCTGTGATGCATTTCTAAGTGAGTACAATCTCTATCTTGTTGAGTCTTTGGATCAATATGTTTGCATAGTGGTGATATTGCCCTGACATTACATGTTAATATCAATAATACTAAAGTTATTGAAGTACTTTCCATCCCACCCAGGCTGAAATCAAGACAGGTTTTTTTGTCCAGGATTTACCATGGCAGGAAATTGAAAGCCAGAGACAGACTCACAGGGCATCAGTGTCTTTCAGACATGCCTGCTGGGCTTGGAGGAACACACAAGATGAGCTGGCTTTGACCTCAGTAACACAACCAGAAAATTGCAGAAATGATGTTAAACTTTAGTCTCTAATGGGGTGAAAAGATGTGATAGCCTTCATTATGGATTTACTTGCTTGCTTGCTAAAATATTTTTCCTAATTACGTTATCAACTGTTGCACTCGACACACACTGACTGATTACGCACTCCAACACCAGGGAACATGCCTTTAGAGTGTATCAACGATTTCGCTATCACTAACAACGGCGATGATGACTATTCGATCAGTGAGTCATGATTTTAGTGAAGCATTGTGTGGCCATGTGTCACCGAGTGTACTCAGATTTGTTTGGACGTCTGGGATGTAGCGGTAGCCTGGTCTGAGTTCACTTGCTTGTCCGTGAGTGTCTGTTTATGTTGCATAAACTATCTCTTACATCCTGTTGATGAACTCATCTTTGCATCCTTGTTTGGTACAGTAGCATACTTTCACTTCATTTCATTTTGTGTTTTGGACTTGTGGCTTATCGTACAGTACAGTATAGAGCAGATCACTGGGGGAAATACATAATTTCATACATTATAAGGACAGATTTATTGTCTGCTAATGGATAATGTTCTAATTTTCAGATAAATGTGTGTCATTTGGGGTGGCAACAGGCAGTTATTTTCATGATCTGACAATTATTTTCTCAATTAATGCATTAATAATTTTCCCATAGCCAAAGGTTATGAATTCAGATTCATATATGACAATAAAAAGCATCAAATCCTCACAGTTTAGAAGCTTGAGTCCACCCTCAAATATATTAACAATTATTTGACAGTTTGCCATGAACTTTTGGACAGATATTCATAGTCCACAGAGGAGGAATCCTAATGACTCCTAACTTTTCCTCTGATGCCACCATGTGGTCAAAATCTTAATTTATCAGATACTTTGATTTATGACTAAATACCTTCAAAACTAAAGGCATTACCACCAGCCTCAGCTGTTTATAACACAGGCTGTTAACATGACTGCAGACTCTTCGTCTTGTTGCTTGAAAATAGTTCCTGGTTTATTTTCTGCCAGTCGACTAACTCATATAGTAAATTGTATAAATATTGTAATTAGTAAGGATGTAATAATCAAATTACATTTTCTTAATTCATACAGCATATATACATCTGAACTGAAAAATAATGATAATGAAATAAAATACCATCAAAAAAAATGTTTTTTAAATAATAAAAATGATAATGACCTCTTACAGGCTTATGTTCATGTTTGCATGCAAAATATTTTGGGGTTGTTATTGTCCAAATTCAGTATGTTACTGCAGACAAGAGTTATGAGTATTTTTTTAAACTCTTATTATTACTGACACCGCCCACTCTCACTCAGACGTATTAGCAGAGGCTGGGCAGACAAGTATCCACAAGGGTTTAATATTTTTTTATAGAAGCTGTATGTGGGTTGTTGCTACTGTTTGTGCCAGGAATACTAGTCCCTGTCTGAGCCCCTTGATGTCTGCTGAGTTCACTAGGGTTGGTACTGGAGAGACTGGGACTGGTGGGGGTGACCACCATGCTGGAGTCCTACCTCCCAGTATGTCTGTGTGTGTGTGTGTGTGTGTGTGTGTGTGTGTGTGTGTGTGTAGTGCAGACTGCCTGGGACTAAACCGCATTTGATTTTTATACGCTTGTGGCTAACAGGAGCCAGATGTAGCTGCCTCCAGGGAGATTACCATCGAAACAGCCATTTATTTCTCTTTTTCACTCTCTTTAATGAGATGTGTGTGCATGCATACTTACATACATACATGTATGTGTATATACATTTGAGTAAAAACAGCCACTAAGTCACAACAGCATTTGCATTATTTCTCAGGAAATGGAACTGGTTCGACTTTGCTTGCTTGTTTAGCAGTGGATGTATCCTGTTCAGATGACAGAGCATGAGAGTGAGGAGATCCATGATTTCATCACATAAAGATAAATGAGAAACAATAGATCAGAGTGTCAGAGCTCTGAGGACTCATAGTTCTCTGGATGCTTAACCTGGCCCTGAGACACAAGAAGATTCATGAACCCTAAGTGAGAGGTGAAGAAATGAGCACACGCCCACACACAACATGCAGTTAGATGGTCAAAATCCCTCTGCAGAATAATCCTGGCATCGTGATTGCGGGGCATTCTTCAGCTCATTAACGACAGTCATTCACAAGCAATGACAAATAGGATACTGGAATTATTGCACCACTCTTTACGGGCTGAATTGTTCTCCTCTGAACATATGCATAGATGAGAATTGAAAAAGAGAGCACAAAGCAAAAGAGAAGCGATGTAGAGAGAAGGCAGAGTGTTAATTGAAAGCGAATGTGTCTGTGCTGGCTGCTGGTCAGAGATGGGCTGGGGTCCCAGTTGGCTTCCACTTCAAAGGCCCTACCCGCCTGTCTCAAGCGCACCTGCAGCCGGTTAAACCCTGCTCTCATCACTCAGGGAGTGGAGGGACCTCTCCTACAACTTAGAGCCCTCACCACACAGCCTTTTGCCAAAGGGCCATAATGGCCCACACTCAAGAATTCAGCCTAAAACACCAAGTAGCCTGTACAATGTTTGCTGCTGAACTGAGCGTCAATCACACGGTGTGAGTGCTCACAGAACATCCACAGCAGGATTCCTGTGGCCTCAACCTCAGGGTCTATGCCACCTCCATCACAGGTCACACGGGACTCGTATAACCATCACAACATGGTCTAGACCGAGGGTTTCACAGACCTCCAAATAAATCAAAATTGGTCACAGAGAGAGTCATTAACGAAGCATTTGTTCTTTTCTTCTGTTTGCTGTTTAATTGATAATTTGAAGAAATATAAAAACAGTATGTATAGAGACTCTTGAGGGGGAAACTTATGGGTAAAAATGAATGCAGACTGCAGGTTTAGTTTTTACCTGGAACAAACATTTGACCAACAATCAATCTCTGATGACTATCAATGATTGAGTTTTGCATCTCTGTAAATATTCAAGTCACATAAACTTCACTTTCATAATATTTCCATTTGGTAAGCTCATAATAATCACAATAGTCTGGATCCAGTAAGGTGGTTCACTCAAGATAATATACCGTAATATACAGTGCAAAAGTTTTAGGGACTTTAGATGTTTAGATTCTTATCCCATCATGGACTATCATCAGGGAGGCATCTGATCTGTCCCATATTCATTCTGCAGCATGACCCCAAACATACAGCCAAAGTCAAAAGGAACTATCTTCAGTGACAAGAAGAACAAGGAGTCCTGTAGCAGATAGTATGGGCCCTGACAAAGCCCAGATCTCAACATCATCAAGTCAGTCTGGGATTACATGAAAAGACAGAAGCAACTGAGAGCCTAAGTTCTCCAAGATGCTTAGAACAACCTACCTGCCAAGTACCTTGAAAAACTGTGCACAAATGCACCGAATTAACTAATAAATAAAAACTATTCATGGCATTATCTTTGAAAGCATCCTCACTTTAAGTGCCTAAAACATTTGCACGGTACTGTAGATGTGCTGCAGTATGGATTTTTCTCATTGTAAAAAGTTCAGTGTGGCTCAGAGAGATGAAAACACTTTACCAAGAATGTGGTCAGAGTCCCTGACTACACTATATCTCACCCTGCTTTAATACACCTTAAAGGAGAGAAATGTGAAAGTATGTTAAGGTTCAACAGACTAAGCAAACACCAAGGAGGCTTAAGCACAGTTCCTCATATGTGCTATATACAGTAACCAAAGCACAAACGGGATGCACATGCTGACAAAACCAGTATCAGCACTTGAGGCCTGTGCCTTAAGCTCTCTTTGATGCAAAAGCCAAAAAGACACCTTTTTGTTTTTACCTCTTGGACACAAGTCAAGCCCGTTTTCTCTAATCTTTGATGTGCTGCTATATTTTTCTAAGAATATTCTTATCTTTGGTTAAACCAAATCAATTGATGTTGTAAACAGAACACTGATATATTACCAGCTTATGAAGTTGTCATTGCAAATAGTCGCTGATTTACACATTCACCAGACACGGAAAATATTAACATCATTTGGACTTACATTCGCCAGATGGACTCAAACGCAGGTCCAAATGATGTTAATATTTTCCGTGTCTGGTGAATGTGAGTCCAATATTCACTGTGTTTTTAGTCTCAGAGGGGAATATCTGGCACTTTAGCAGCTAGATAGTACACTATGTTCACCACTTAGTTGCTAACTTTTTCTGTGTTTAGTGGTGGGCAGGTGTTGTGGGTTCATCAGAGGTTTTTTTTTTTTTTGCTGCCTGCTGGAAACAATTTCAATGAAAACAGAAAGTGGGACTAAACCAAAACAGTAAAGCTGCAGGACATAAAATCAACTATAATGCTGTCTATAAAGACGAAGGCAACTGCAGAGTTGGATGTTCATTTATTGGGAGTTCATCTATTAAGTGACCTCTTTCACATTCCACATGATCATTTCATCCATAAAAATAAAAATGTTGATCAGCTTTAACGTTCCAAAACTAAAGAAACTGATATAATTTCAGCACTTTACCATTCAACTACTTTGAATTTGAATACAGTAATTCATGTTAGGAAAAGGCTAGAGAAACATTACAATTGCCCAAAATAATTTGCATATGCACAAACTCCTAAACACACCCTCAATCCTCATCCAAAGTCTTAATCCTAAAATAGATGGTAAATCTTGTTTTGATTGCAGTCCATGTCTTGGTGCAGCCTTTTAACATGTGAAACATACCTGGCATATAATAATTATAATGATTTCTTCCACTTTCTGCAAGCTCCTGAATAAATAAATGTAAAACACAGCCCTTACCCATAGTTCTACCATTATGATTTCTGAAGGTTTACAGACTGACTCACCCCTCGAAAGGCGAAAGATGGAAAAGAAGGATTCACTGTTTCAGGGTTCAAATTCAGTGATTCACTATTCACTATGCTACCTCAGCTAGCCACCATGTGACCAGCTGCCCATGACCTGCAGTGTACGTCATGCAGACAGTTCCCTACTAAAACAGGAAACTACTCAGCACAAACTCAGTTCCACTCAGAAGGAGCAAGGAGTCACTGTGCCGTAAAAATCCCCAGCATCCATAAAGGTAAACTTCAACTTGGATTATTTGAAAACATTTTCACTCAGTAAAATTTCAATGTTTTAACTGGAAATAGGAGTGAAAGCAGTCGGCTTAAAGTTTATCCCAGTCTATCCCGTCTAATATAGAGGATGTATGCCTGATTATTTCTGTCTGCGTGTATCATCGTCCCAGTCTATCTACTGCCAGTGGGGCATGCCTGTTTTTGAATAAGAAGGGTCTGAGATGTGTTAAACGTCAAAGAGGCCATGCTGTCCCGGATATCCCTTTGATGTCGTCTGTATCACCTGCTCTACACTCATAGTCTGAGTGTGTGCCTGTAAGTGTGCATGTGTGCGTTCATGTGTGTGCATGCTCTGAATTTGTCCAGCATGACAGCATCCTCCTGCAACTCAGTAAACAGTCTATTGCAGAATTATCACCATAACATCTACGGTTCACTTCACAGGAGCAATAAAATCTATTAATGACAGTGTATCCTGGGGATACAGAAGAAAAGGGTCACGAGTATGCAGAGCTTAGCCCTGTAGAGGCCAACCATGATGTAACGTAAGGGTACATAGCGTAGGAGTGGCTGTGGATGTGTGTGAGCAATTTCTGCATCTGTGCAAGCACAAACTTTCTCTCAATGTACGTGCCTTTCGTTGCACCCTTTGCACCAGGGGAAAGTGGCTGACAACAGGCTCCGACACCTTCTCTGAGAGCTAGCCAAACGTTTTAGAGGCTTCTGGAGTTCCAGTGCCGCTGTGTTTGTTCAAGGCAGTCCATCTCTGTCGGCAGATCTAAATTTACAAGACAATAAATTATCACAGATCTGGTTCTCTGGCTCGCACGCATGCACACGCACAATGTGGCTTGTCTGTCCCTGGAGGACGGTGTATTTTTAGGGTCTGTGATGTATTCTGACCTTTCATTAGCTTTATGGATAATGCTACTGGATTTTCAGCTGATTATTATCTAAACAGCTACTCAGGCCTGGTCCTTTTAATTACAGTATTAAGTTCATCTCCAATAAGTCATGCTGCAGGAATTAAAATTTATAACAGAGATCGTCTTCATCAGAAAAAAAGCACAGCATTGGCCATGTGTTCAAACATTTATCTTTATGTTTTCCTCACAAGCGGCCTCTTGTGGCCATATGAGTAATGACAGTTGCCTCTTCTAGGGGAAACACATCATAATAACACTTGTTCAGCAAGTATAGCAAAACATGACATATGTTCACATTCACGTGACAATGCCCTCTAGTGATAGTAATTATGATAGAATGATAGCAAAGGATTCCTCCTTCTAATGTCAGGTGACATTAGAATTGGGTGACAAGGTCCTTGTAGGTTGAGGTGAGTGGGTCAGTCAACAAAACATTGGACTTGGACGCTGTTCATTTCCTGCTTAAAACCAACAGTCAACATTGTTTTTTTTTTTTCGATCATGATTGTATCTATTGTTGTAACCATGAGGACAAAGCTTCCATTACATGGAGTTTTTCTGTCTAGGACTGACCAAACCTTAACTACAGGGTGGTCACATCATAAAACTTATTTTGCGACACCGATTTGTAACGGCACACACAAATTATGTTGTCTTGCTGATAGGAGCGTCAGATCAGAAAACACTTCTATGTGGCATTCTAGAGGATGAATGACCAAAGTATTTTGTTGTTTAGGCTGGAGCACTTTTTATTAGTTTGAGATGTTTGGAAATGATGGTGGATATGGTAACACGCCACATCGTTCACTTCAGTTCACCACTTTTCCGTCTTTGCCCCTGCCTCCACCTGTCCCTTGTTCTTACTCCCTTCATGGACCTGCACAGTGTTTGAGTTTGCCCCTTTGTGTCCCATAAGTATGGGAACTTGGCCAGGCCTGACGACAGGCTGTCCTCCCTGCTCCAGCCTGCCAGGGGATGGGAATACAGGCTGAGCTCATCCCTGGACTGCCTGACTGGTGACAGCCCACAGCATAATCCCCACAGGGGACACATTACTGGGCCATTAGTCCAACTCTTCCACCTAGAGTGTATGCCTCTGGCTTGCCCTTGGTTCATTCAGCCCATTCCCTTTTCTAACTGCAACTTTCCTTTCAGAAATAATCCTGAGTGATTATAATGTATCAACACAGAAATCAATTGGATTAGTCCAAAAACCCCTGCCTCTGTAAATCTCACCTTTATCCCTCCTTCACCCCGGTGCTGCGTTTAAACATAGCAACGCCTGTCAGTATTTTTCCTCTGAGGAGACGGTTGCCAGATTGGGCCCCGTACATCAGGGCAAACTTTTCCTCCAACCGACAAGAAGGCACTTGACTCTGTTATTGTTTATGAAGAGAAAGCTGGGGTCAAGTTCACAGGCTGGGAGAGAGAAAGAGAGTGAGAGAGAAAGCCTGTTCCAGCTCCAGCCCCATGAGAGAGAGCATAACTCAGCCGTGTTTGTGCTTCCCTAATTCCTTTTGATTTAGCAGAAAATTGTGAGCTGAGCTGCAGCGCACAAATATTCACCAGAGCTTAACTTCTTTGCCTCACCTCGCAGCCTCTCACAAAAACTGTGCCCACTCCATTCTGTGTGTTAGTGCGTGTCTCAGAAAACACTGAAAAGTGTGTGTCTGTGTGTGTGTGTGTCACTCTGACAGCAGCCTGCCTGCTGCGCTCTAAGCAGAAATACAAATGTCTCTAAAAGGAGCTTAGCTTTAACAGCAGCTTTGGCATAAACACTGGAACAGTTTTCTCAAGCTTTTGATGAAACAGCGGCTTGCGACAGCTATAGCTAATTCTAATAGTTTCAATTCCGACAGGGATTTTCCTGATTTGTTTACTTGTTTGTTAGTATTACTGGGTCAGCTGAATCAACTGTGGTATTTTCAACCCAATATCACAAACTCCCCGGAGGAGTTCAAGTCTACGCTGATAAAAACTGTACGAATCATGTGTCTGTAAACAAGTCAAGAGGCGTTTTTTTCCTTTACTCTTCGGATAAAAGCAGTTTTTAATCTGTCAAGAGCAAAGTGAGGGCAAACAGAAACATCAGAGATTTGATGGCAAGTAATACTTTACCTTGAGCAAAGGATAACCTGAAGACACACAAACACAATGCATGGGAACAGAGGTAAGGATAGTCGCTCTCCAGGGACAATGTACAGTGTGTGTGTATATGTGTGTGTGTGTGTGTGTGGGTATGTTTATTCAGCGCTGTCTCAACCTCTCTCTCTTACATGGTTCATATTTAATATAGTGCTACCAATCACTAGACGATTTGGCTCTGTTCTCCCAGTCCCACATTCCCTGCTTTTTTCTCTAAACTTTCACCCTGCTAAGCTTTAGGTGGTGCATGACTATGAAGATGAAACAAATACTTAAACAAGTATTTGTCAGTGATAATCACTTAAAATGATGTCATAGATTGACTTACTTTATTTATTCCTTTATAAGGGAGCAGCGCATTTGAATTAACCTTAATATGATCTAAATGTGACAGATTTAGCCAAAAGACATATTTTGTTTATCTGTAGTCACTGGGCAGGCCAATGTTACACAGGGTCCATATTAAGCATTAAATATTTAAAAGGTGAGACTGAGTGAAGTGAGGAAGAACATGAGGAGGAGAAGTAGTACAATCTTATAAACATACAGTTAATATATGGAGTTATTTAGAATTACTAATAATTGACAATAACTATAAATTTAGATAAAACAATAACTGTAAATATATCAATTATTCTATATATACTATAAAACTACAACTACTGCTATCAACAATTGCATCCCCACCATATTTATGCATGCAGCTCTCATTATCCATTTTCTACATATAAATACTTGTATTTTGCAGTATTTCTCATAAGGAAAAAAAATATATTAAGGGGAACCATAAAAAGAAAAGAAAATGTTCTTTTGAAAAAATGTCTTTTAAACATGAAAAAACAATTTTTTTTGTGATTTAATTATCTGGTTTTCCTGGGTTGTAAAATGAAGGCGCCATCATTAATTATATTTTTTTCTGATTTTTTTTTTTGTCTGTGGTTACAGATGAACTCCTCACATTAGGACCGTCCCCTAATCATCACCCGTCATCCCAGCACCAACACACGCACGTCTCTCCATCCATCTCTCTTTAATATCTCCTTCCTAGTCAAACTCTGTAACCCCTACATCTGCCCAATGGGCGAGAGGAGCTATCAGCAGCGAGCCCTCCCTCATCTCTCTCGCTCTCTCTCTCTCTCTCTCTCTCTCTCAGCTCTGACTCTGTCCACCGCGCACTGATAAAGGAGAGGTCCGGCGCGAGCATCCGACCCAGCTCAGAGTCACACAGCCGACAGAACCGCACACACATCAGTCTCGTATCTATTACCAACCTTTTGGCTCCTCCAGCTTTCCCTCGGACCTTCTTTTTTTCTGATTCTGAACTGAGCACAAACCAAGGATAAGTGTTTGAAGAGAGCTGACTGGAGAAGTGAAACAGCCGACACTCAGGTAAACCTCCTGTCGGCAGCCAGAAGTGCTCAACGGAGAGAGTCTGGTGCGCACATGGCACCGAAAACGCGCTCCTCCTCACACTCCTGACAGCCGCGCAACATGGAGCCACACACTGGAGAATGAGGCCTATACCTACTGAACGGGTGCTTAACCTACTTCACATCAAACCTGATTAAAGTTGGGCGTTTTCTTCTGAAATCTGAATATATTTTGGGAGGGTACATTTGCTAGTAAAAAGAAAAAGAAAAGAAAGAAAGAAAAAAGCGCAGAGCTATGCTGGGTTTAAACAGGATTCTGAGCCTCCGGGCAGCGCGGATTCGGAGCTGCGGTTCGCCGGGAGTCGACTCTCATCCCGGTCTTCTTCGTGCCAAACCCCCGGTGCCAGTTCGAGGATTTACTGTGCGTGTCTGTTGCTGCTGCTGCTGGTAACGCCTCGGGTGGACTCTTCATGGTGGTGAGTCTGCATCCATCACACCTACAGGCCTGCTGCCTGCCAACATGATTTATAGAAGCTGCATTTGCGTATTTTATTTTGAAAGGAATTACGTAAATGTATGCAAGGAAAGTTTATTTTTTAATTATTTTGGTTATTATTATTGCATATGATAATAATAATAACAATAATAATAATAATGATAATAATAATACAATTAAATTAAGAGTTGAACTGCAAAAGGCTAAGAACACGATATGAACATTCATCACTGATCTTAATCATTTGAAACGGAGCTGGGACTGCTGCCTAGCTTTGGGTCTTTCGTTAGAAACTTCAAGGACTCAAACTGCCAACGAATCTAACTTATGATGACTCTTTTAATAAC
The DNA here is from genome assembly GCA_033238685.1 of Lates japonicus. Classification (NCBI taxonomy): domain Eukaryota; kingdom Metazoa; phylum Chordata; class Actinopteri; family Centropomidae; genus Lates; species Lates japonicus. Next base: position 220,334 of record BRZM01001380.1, on the reverse strand, counting down.
CCTTTTCCAAAAGCAAAAAGCAAAACCCATTCCAATTAATTCGGAGCAGCGATTTTCCAACAGCAGACGCACAAGGCCATTATGAGGGCTGAGGGCTTGCGTCAGTTAATTTATTATCGCGGACGCACTGTATAGCCGACGGTGCTTTTCCCATCAATGTTGCTGTGTACTAATGTTGCCGGCAACATTTGAAACTTTATTAATCTCCTGCTTATTCGTGCATTTTTTTTTTTCTGCAAACAACTTGAGCGCATGGGGTTTATTAAAAGGAGCTTCACGGGCTATGATTTGTCACGAATGAGTGCACCGCCTTGTAACTTTTATGGGGTAGTGACTGAAAAGAAAAACTCTAAATGTGTTTTTCTGTCATCATTTAATTCATTTCCAATTGACCTGCTCCTGAAAAAAAAGGAGCAAAGACAGGCGATGGCGGAATTTAAAGTGAAAATACCATAAATTATGAGTTTGTGAATCAGATTCAAGCTTCTTTAGGATTTTGTTACTAAAATGCGTTTTCTCCCTGTCAGCTTGTTGGCCTGCCATATTGAGCAATAATAATAGAGCGATAAATGTAATTTATGTTGGCGCTGTTGGCTGAACGCGTGTTCAGCTCAGCTGGAGCCTACATTAGACAAAAGACAGAACAGTCATTAATTCTGGGTACCACACACACACACATGCATGCACACACACAAATGACTTCACAAAAATGCCGGAGACCAGCCATCTAGAGGCTGAAAGCCTAGGTGAGGGTGAAAAAAAAAATCTCGTACCTGCATGTATGCGTGAAAATGTCCATGTGTGGTGTTTATAGAGTGTCTGTGTGTGGGCGGGTATGGGGGTGATGGAATGCCTAGTTTGTGTGAATTAAAGCAGTTATGGGGAGTAGTGGGAAGAGTGTGTAAAGGCTTTGGCTGGGCATTATTGGCTTTGGGGGAATTTAGTGGAGATAGAGTGTTTGACTGACATCACATTTCTGTAGAATTGAGCAGTAAGTGATGATATGGACAGATCTAGAGCGCTAACACCCAGGAGGATCTGAAGATATCATGAGGACCTCCAACCACTTGAAATGAGGGGAGAGAAAAAGCATGTAATTTAATATAAATAAATTAGGTTTTATAATGCGTGCATTTTATAATTATGATCGTCGTATTGTGGCTTGACGATACCCACAACTAATTATTCCTCAAAAGGTAACACATTTTGTGTGTAATGCTGATATTCATCATCTTGTGTGTGCACATCTGTACTAGACATATTGTTCTCTTTTGACTCTTTCATCACTTACTTCTGATGATTCGTGTAATCTGAGCATCCTTGGCTAATTTGCCGGAAACCTAAAGTTGTGAGTGAGATATTCCTTACTTATAGCGATCAGATTATTGAAAAAGATGACAGGGCAGCAAAGGGGTATGTAATATGGGAGTTACCATCAGAAGTCAGTGGAGACGTCCAGTGTCCCAGATTGTCTCCTTGACACGATGCCGATATGTGAGACAGACCATGTTTGCCTACCTGAAATCCTGGTGGTCTGACAGAGAAAAGGACAGGAAAGTTGCTGATGACTTATAATTCTAATTTCCTCTGGGGCCAGAGGCCTCAGTCTCGATCCTTTACTTCCGGCCTCATAAACATGACCCTATTTCTGCCTCCCCTGACCTCCCTCGGCGGCTGACCGCCCAAAGCCACGCGGCCGCCGGGCCGAGTTCTCATGCACAAACACGCACATGCACACACGTATACTGTGTAGGCAAGGTACGATTAGGTTTAGAGTTTATTTTGAGGCGAGCTACGCAGCATTTATCTTGATGGGATACTGTAAAGTCCTGTTTTATTAGGGCCGGAGAAAGACTGGAAGAGGCCTTGGGAGGCTACATGGTAAGATGAGCGCGATCAGGCAGAAGGCGGAGAGTAAAGTGAGTAAATAGGGTCTTAGTTTGACAGGAGTTATTGGGCCCCAAACCTTTACTCTGATTTGTGACGACATGATTTCAACGCTATCCGTTGGGAAGCATTTAAACACACACATACACACACAGGTCTTGTGGGGAGGGTTAAGTCTTATTTATTTGAAACTGAAGTAAATAGTTCCTCCTCTACTCCGCAAACCTTAAACTGTTAAGTGTAGTGAACTCTGACTCATAAAAGGACTGTTACTTGCAGCTCTCCTTCATGCGCTCACCACCTTTGATGCGTGTCCCATGTGTATACCTAACATATGAGGCACCTATGTGCTTCTCAACCACTGCAATATACTATCAATCACTGCAGTACTCCAGTTCAGTTCAGATAATGCTTATCTATCCGATTACTGGTGATTCCAATTCAAAACCGCGTGGATTTTCTTGTGCTTTTTGCATCTTGGTACATTGGTGCGCTGGGGCGGCGTGATCTGTGATAACATCCTGGCAGGTAGACAAGCGGCGGCAACTCTGCCAGCGCCACCCAGACATCATGCAGGCCATCGGTGAGGGCACCAAGGGTGGATCAGAGAATGCCAGCACCGGTTCGGGCCACCATCGCTGGAACTGCAGCACACTGGACCGTGACCACACTGTGTTTGGGCGTGTCCTGCTGCGGAGTAAGTCGTGTGTGTCCTGAGTGTACGTCTGTCTGATTTCTGATCGTGCGCCAAAAGTGGGCGCTGAGCCGTCTGCTGTTGCCTCCTCATTCACACCCTCTTCACTTTCACTTGCCTTATCTCTCCCTCTCCGCTCTCGCTGTTCTCGCTCGATCTTTCCTCTCATACTCCGTATGCTGGTGCTCGATGTTTATAGTCATAATGGACTGTTGTAATGCCTTACGCCTTGTCAGCAATAAACACACTGGCTTTGGGGCGTGGGCTTGTCGTCATTTGTTTCCCTCATGTGAACCTCTCCGCTTTGTAACAGATGCATGTTAACATACACTCGCTCCCCATCTCGTAGCTGATACATGCATAATTCCTCCTTATGAAGAGATTATGATTGCATACAGTCTGAATCATGAAAGTGTATTAAATAACACAGGGGCATGGTTTCTTCAGTAAAAATCGTGTGGCATGCAGTGTAACTTCTGGTTTTATGTCCTTTGCATTAGGTAAGGCGTTATCAAATCCTTTACTTTTCAATGTAGCGTATCTGAAGGCAGGTTGCACAGAATAGACATTTGTCTCTACAAACTCACAGCACTAGCTCTCCTTGGCTTGTTATTGTCCCTCTTCCAGCCATCCCTAAGCATGTGAGGCTAGTGATGCATGGAAAAAAAGTAGCCTGTATATGGAATACAAGGCTGTGTGTGTGTGTGTGTGCTGGTGGAAAAGGAATAAACAGTAATGTAGATATAAATATTGAATAGATATTCTCACTGTCAGACAAACAGGCACTTGAGTTTGAATGATGACCAGCTATGCCCTCCTCCATCCTCCCTACGCCTTTACCCCTCATCCTGCCCCTTCTCCTCACCCACAGATGGAAACAAGGACATTCAGTGAATAAAGAGAGCAACAGGTTAGATCACACAGACTCCTCTGGCCCAGGATTGGTAAAGATAGGTTTGAGGTAGCATGTACTGTATTTTCGAATATCAATGTATAAATTACTGACATCACAATCAGTAAGAACTGCAATTTACTTTGAGTGTTGGTACTTTCATGAGGCTTTATCCTTCTACTGCACATTTCAGAAGAAAATATTGTTTCACTCATGCGATTATTTGTGTTTGCCAACAATGTTAAAAACATTCAACTTCTTACAACTTCGAAAGAGTACTGAAATGCTGTAAACTATTGAGAGAACCCCGAGGCAGTTAAATAATTCTAGAAACAAATGTACTATACCCCTCTTGTTAACAGCTTTCTGGGCTAAGCTGATATAACGAATTAGTCTAGACTCTCTGTTACACAGGCTGTGTAGTGGCTGTAGTGCAAGCGGCTTCAGTCGTCCATCAGTGTCTATGGAAGTTTGAAGCTAGGGTCGTGCAGCTACAGTAGTGTATCACCACCCACAGTTTGTAGCGTTCAGAACACAGGCGCTTCCGGAGTTGCAGTTGTAACCCATGTATGAAGCGCAGCAAGTCTTTGCTGGCTATGTAAATTAGTAAGCATATCTGCTCCATCGGATGTGAGCACATGACTGAAAGTATGGCTGAAAGGCATTCTGTGGACAAAGGTTATACGCTAAGACTGCAAAATTAGTACAGCCTGCGATGTGACGGTGAGGTCCAGAATAAACAACAGCCTGACAATTTGATGTTCTTAGAGACTTAATAGCAGTGGGACTAAATGTAAAGAGGACTAGGGGTTGTTTAAGAAGTGGTTTTATCCTCTTGAGACTGAAATATCATTAGAAATTAGGCAGGAGAATGTGATAATGTGTATGGAGAGCCTTTGTTTCAGCTTGATTCGGTCAAAGAGTAACAGTTCATCATCTGGGGATTATAGATAAACACTGCATTTCATGAAGTAATTATTGTCAGATTAATTCGTCTTTCTTATTGTAGAAAAAAATAGCTTGCTGGAAGAGAAGTTGCATAATTTTAAAACCTCCGGATTCATCCGCAAGACCGCGTTTCCTAGAACATGTGATAGAAATTAAGCCATTGCTTTTTTGAAATAACTTGTGATTGACGAGCTTGTTAGTCCAGATAGTTGTTTGGGAGCCAGAGTGTAGAGAGTCATTTGGGGGCCATTAAATCTTTACCAAAACCCATGGCCAATAGATGTTTAAATATCTTGCTCTGGATGAAGTGGTTGACTGACAGACCACCCGACTAACTTAGGACCTATGGGCAAAATATTGACAATAAGGTAGTCTTTTTGGCACTTTGATTACAGAGGCACCAAGTAAAACCACTTATGTTTGTATATTGACCACCAAGTTAAGACAGACAAGTTCTTATGCCTCTTCCTGCCATGTTGCTTTTGGGACATTCACTCCTAAAAAAAGCAACTGTATAAAGGAACTGTGACCAAACATATGTCTAATTCTCTATGTGCCTTCCCAGCACACAATAGATGAGTCATATTCTAAGGAACTAAAGAGACAGGAAAGAACAGATAAGAGCACAGCAATGGTAGATAATGCTGTCATGACATCACCCTAGGCTGGCTGATTAATGAATCCTGTGTCTGTCTTTAAACAATTTATGTGAGCAGAGGAGGAGGCCCGCGGCTAGAATTATTTCCATGATAATGTTAAACAGAGCTGTCCTATACACCACATCAGGCCCTGATATGTCCCGTCAGCTGCACCTTCACGTCTGGCTCACACCCCAAACCCTGAGTCATGGCATTATAATCTGTGTATACATGTTAACTTGAACTGCAGAATCTAATGCATCGCATGATATATCACCTGTCTGCTTCTTTTTATTTTGTGCTTTCTCTGTCTCTCTTTCTGGGCAGTGGTAGAGCAGCGTTACGTCTATATCTCCTCCTTGAGGAGTGGTGTGTCGCTCACCGTGCCTGCAGCCAGGGAACTGAGACATGTAGCTTTCACGACCCTGGCGTGGGCAGACTGATGATGAGAGAGGAGAGTTTGACTAGAATTGGCTGTGGCGATAATATCAACTCACAGGTTAAGTTTGCCGGCCCATAGATGCCAAAGAGAGGACTGTCCGAGATGCCGCAGGCTCATGAACTTACACAACAACCGCTGCGGCAGAACAATGAAAGTGTGTGATTACAGCAGCATCAATTCACCCCAAATATAAAAGACAAACAAAAATATTTTAAACCTGGTGGTGAACCTAGCTACAGATTTTGTTTTGTCCAAGCTTTGATGTAGTGGGGGCCAAAAATGGCCTCAGACTTTTGGACGCTGTATCTACATCTTGGATAAAAGCTGGAATTAACACGCCAATCTCATAGCAGCATTTTCCAGTAATGATTATGTGCCTTTGCTTTTACCTGGTATTAATAAGCGTTCTCATGATCTCGATTCCACCAAATCTCTCTGCAAATCAGGTAGGCGGGCGAGGGCAAACAACGGAGAAATAAAGTCAGGTGACCTATCCAGGCGTGTTGGAGAGGTTTTCCTCTAACGAAAGCAAGAGCCAGGCTTCTTCCAGACTACATTTCACCTGCAGAGATCCCGGTCAATGTGAGCAAACTCTTCCAGATGAAGTCTGACCAGTGCGATCACATTCTCAACTGCAATGCATGCAAATGAATTTTAGGCTTTTGTATCACAAATCCAAACTACCATTTCAACATTCGGTTCAACACCTGCTGATGTATCGCAGTAACAGGCCATGACATGCTCAGTAAAGGGTGTCTTAAGCGCACTGTGCTTGTGTTTATGACTTTGTCGAACATGACTGCCTTGAAATGTTAACATGCTCAAATGACTATGAGGCATCATGAATTAACAGGAAATGTGCCTTAGCAAATGCAGGCGGAGGGCAGAATAAAGAAGCTGAATGGTAACTGGACTGGTTGGTTGGACATTGAAAAGAGCTTTGTAATTTTGTGTATCATTGTTTGAATTCTGCACAAAGCACACAAAGTGAGATTGGTCTCGTCCAGCGATGAATATGTCTCAAGCCCTGTTCCTTATTATAATGAATAGGGAGCAAATCGGGTGACTGCAGCTACAGCGTATGTTAGGAGAAAGCCAGGCTGTTTGAATTAGTCTGAACTAGATTTCTCTGAAGTTGAAAGTCTTAGAGCATTTGTCTTGCATTAACATGTGTTTCTTTAGACAGATAAGATATTCCATGTTAATACAAAGTGTAAATTGAGTTTCTCCATCACCCTAATAGAGTAATGATTGAATGGAATTCAATTTGAGGTGACTGATCTTTGGATCAGTCCAGACTGAATTGTTAATTTAATTTTACCGAACTGAGCACCCCAGGCAAAATCCACCATCTCCATTGTATTAGTTGAGAAGTGGAGAATATAAAAGGTGGACATCTGCCTGAAGCGCTGCATTTTAGAGCAAGTGAAACCAAAGTTCATAGTGGCTATAACATACACACATTCCACTTCTCTCTATGTATTTAGGCGATGACGTTGTGAAGCTGGAATGTAAATGTCCCGCGGAGTGAGTGGCTCTTACTGCAGCTGCGGACATGTTGGATGGCCATGTCAAGATTCAGGAGACCCGGTGACTACCTGAGGAGAAATATAACGGGGCCACCCAGGCGGCGATGAACCAGGATGGGACGAAACTGCTACTTGTATCGAAGCCTTCAGGAAGGCCACCAAGAATGACCTGGTCTGCGAGAACTCTCCGGTTATTGCAAGACAAAGCATGAGTAAGACACCAGAGAAGAAGGTAGACAGGAGTGAAAGATGCAGGGAGGCAGTTTCTCATGGATGTTGATGGATTGCTCCGACTGTGTTATGTGTATGTAGTGTGTATGTTCATGCATGACTAGTGTGTTTGTGTGTGTGAACATGTGTGTGTGTGTGTGTGTCAGATAACACAGGCCTCCTGTGTGATGTCTCTGGAAGCTAATATCTTTGTACCCTGGGGACATGGTCGTTCTGTGACCACCTGACCTCTGTCAGTTTCTGTCAACACAAACACACACACCACACACACACATATACACACAACTCCATGGTCAGAGGATGTGTTGGACCTTTACACAATGAACCTGATCAGTTACTGTTCCTGATTGGCTGTTCAATGGATGAAGAGATTGTTGGATAAACTTCTGAAATATCTTACATCCATGATTCAGAAGCTCTGTCCACCTCTCCCTCACTCCCCTTTGTCTACCTCACCCTGCATCCCTTCGTCCATCCTCCCCCTCTTTCTCACCTTCCCAGTGGAATCCACAGCCTAGGGACACAAGCAGCTAATTTAAAAAAAAAAAAAAAAAAATCACTTCTTTCTGTCTGTCACAGCCTCTCTCACTCTCTGTCTGTCTGAACTAAGCGTAGCTGGAGGGCAGAGTGGGCCTCAGAGTGTGAGAGCCTGTCTGTCTGTCACAAGCTCCACTGTCCATTTAACCCTCACACAGACACACATACAGACACACACACACACACACACACACACACACATGCAAGTGGCTTCAAAGGGAGCAGTGGCTTGGGAAAGGCAGTGTAACTATAGGCCACTCTACCAACACTGCATAGTTGTGTGTGTGGGTCTGTTGTTCTATGGGCAGCTTGTTGTGATAGGTAACCATTCAAACAGGGAGCTTCTCACACCGAACACCAGCACTAATCTCTGTGGGGATGACATTCACATAAGACACAGACAATATGCCATTGCATTAAGCAATAGCCAGACTGCTAAACACAACGATACACTCAATGCTGGTGAATAGCATATTTCTACAGATTTTACATGGAAACAAATAGAGAGCTAAAGGGAAACATAATCTTCCGGGTTCTGCACCAGAAATAACAAAACCTCACTGGAAACCAGTGTCATTTGTCCAGCCCTGGAACATAAACTTGTTGATAGTATATCCCAAGATTCACTCCATTTGTCAATAGTATATTTAGTAGTATATTAGTTCTGTTACAAGCTGCCTTCAAGAAACACTATTTCCCACAATGTGTTCATATCATGTCTCAAAAAGAAGTTATGAGTTGCCAAGCTGAAAAACAGATGGCAACATGGCTGCAAAATCACCATCACTGATAGTTACATCTAAAAAAAATCCAATATTAATACTAAAAGAACAGCTTATTTCAATCTGGTTTCCCTTGTTAACAAAGTTCTTAACATAAGTAGCCCAGCAAAAGTAGCTACTTTAAGCTATTTAAATGGTGTGACTATACTCTCCTGGTATGATGTCTGTACACTCCCAGGTCAGAAAAATGGGAGGTATTCTTATTCTTCCCATTCTGGGTGATCACATGAACATCAACAGTCACATGGTGGCTTATAAAAATGCACAGGGAAGGCAAAACAGTGTAGGTGTTTTGTTTTGTTTTTGTTTTTTACACAGTAAAAATTTAGAAAGCTAAAATTAGAAGAGAGCGTGGATGGATATCAGGATGGATTACAGTGGTTACAATGACATGTAATAGACACTGGACAAATTTCATGAGAGCTCCAGTTTAACTTTGTTGAAATCATGAAGGGTTCAAATAAAATGGGCTGCAGTGGATACTCATTTGAAATGAAAGATGCCCTCAATTTGAGATTGCATTGTACTACAGAGGTCAGTGGAACAACAAACCCTGATATGATGTTCGTGTGGCAGAAAATGCCCACTAAAAGTTAATAAAGCCCAAGATAAAATCCTCAAATCACTTGTTTTGTCCAGCCAACAGTCACAAAGATAATCATTTTACTATGACATGCATTTAGAACAAAGAGAAACAACAACGTGTGGCTTTTTGACTTGAAAAACGACTAAGCTCTTCTGTATTCTGTGTAGGTTCCCTGGGCACGGCTGGGCGGGTCTGCAATAAGACATCACGCGGCACAGACGGTTGCGAGGTCATGTGTTGTGGCCGGGGCTACGACACCACACGAGTCAAGCAAATCACCAAGTGCGAGTGCAAATTCAAATGGTGTTGCGCCGTGGAGTGTAAGGACTGTGAGGAAGCCGTGGACATACACACGTGCAAGGCCCCCAAACGAGCCGAATGGTTGGACCAGACCTGAGGACACGCCTCCTCCGCCCCCCTGTAATGCGACCCCACCCCTTTCCCCTTTTGCAGGACATCCTGCGGAACATGGCATTCTGGGAAAGTTTGTCCGAAAAGTGCTCTGCGTCTCCGCCCTCCCCTGCCCCCACCTCGGTTCATCATTGCATGGCTTTTCTACCTGTCTCTGTGAAAGCACTAGAATTCAGTACCCATCAATATGAATTAATACCCATTACCCCCGTTTGTGAATGGCCCTGTGACTGAACTGCTGGGATCAGATGATGAACAGTGAAACCAGTGAACACTTTGGGGTTTGGGCTTTTATCAAAGATTCAGTCCAGATGGCCTTTTTTTCTAGTGTGTGGTTCTGAGTTAAAAATGGTTTGCTGCTTTCATGATGCTTTAAAGACACATTTTTACATTAACTGAGCCTTCAAACGTATCCAGTATTATTACAAGAACATCATATACTCACATAATTTTCTTTCTTTTTCTGGGGAAATACACTTTTATCTACCAAAAAGAATATTTGGTTGGACTTTGGGAAGTAGCTTGACGAGTGCACTTTGAGAAGTGGACATCTAAGCGTAAGTTTGGCTCTGTGTGCCCAAACAGAAGTCCAGGCAGAGGACTACCAGAGGACGGGGAGATGGACACCAGATGAATAAATTGATGGATGCATCATTGGAACTTTGAATGCAATTGTTAAAAAAAAGAAAAAAGAAAAAAGAAAAGAAAAAGGAAAAAAACAAAAGAAAGCTGTTTAAGTGATTTATTTAAATTGTAAAGTGTTGTTTCATTTCTCATCTGCGGATGAGACTGCACTACATTGGCTGACATGAGGAGCAAGAAGAGCACTCCCATTATTGTGATTATACAGCATACTTCAGTTTTCAGTGTGTTAGATGACAAACTGCTGCTGAGGAGAAGAAGAAGAAGAAGAAAGCTTGGATGGTCATTCAGTCACACGTAACCGCAACATCAGACAGATTTCACTTCTCTGCTCTCCAGCTTGCTTGTATAACATTGTGTATATTGCCTTATCTAAACAGATGTTCATATGAAATATATGGTGCATTAGTATGACACTGGAATCTTTGTTTTTTGTTCAGACAGACAAACATAGAGGTTGAAGGCAAGAAAGAGACTAGATAGTGCCGACAGAGCAGAACTAATCAGTGTGACCGAGGAGGATAGGAAGTAAGTTCTGTTGTGCTGCTGTCATAAAATGCCATGTTATTCCCATCACACACACACACACCAAATACACACACACAATCACATCTCCTCACCAGTGTGAGCTGAGAGACACTGGGGCAGTAATAATACAATCTGTGTGCGTAACAAAGGCTGATTCTGTGTGGATCAGGGTGGGGTGTGTTATATCAGTCAAAGGGGAGGGAAGTGTTTGATTAAAGGCCCAACCTAAACCCCCAACCCCTGCTGGCCTCATCCCACCCCTTGCTATGTGGAATTCCAGGTGGGTCCCAGGCTAATGACTAGATGGCTGTAATTACCCAGGGCTGTTGATAGCTGGTGATTGGACATGGTCGTGCCACAGAGAGCCTAGTGTGGGCTCCTGCTGGGACCACATTTAATCAAAGGCTTCTTGGCCCGGCTTATCAAAGGGAATACTTTCCAGCAATCTTCTCTGCCTCAGCCCCCTCTGCTTCCCAGACTCTTGGTCCGGTTCAGTCTCTGTTATATTAGAGACCACAGACTCCTGATAGCATGGATTCAAAAGGACAGTGCGCACCGGGATAAAATTAATACAAAACTGCACAAAGAGAAAACAATGCAGCAGTGTTTTTATCTTGCAGTCTTTTAATTTCCTGTAAAGAAGATACCTCAATGCAGGAGGCAGACACAAACTCAGATAAAGCAGCTAAGATGAAAATAGAAAATTGCCCTCCTGCGTTTCCTCAATCAGTTCTCGCCCATTCTTGGGATACTGCTTTATAATCAAAGTTTTTAATAGACTAATATTAGGCCACCTTCAGCCTACCAACCTCATCTGCCCCAAAAAGAGCCCTCAACATCCTCCTAGGAGTGGTCTTTTAATAGCCATGGGAGGCCCATATCGTCAGATAAGATAAGCTTTATTGTCCCTCAGGGTAATATTATCGAGCCATTCCAGTCATTGAGACTATTCTAGTGCCAGCGTCCTGTGGCAGAGTCTATCTGTGTCCTGGATGCCAGGCTGAGAGCATTCCTGTTACAGGGTATCACAGGCAAACCATTAGTCTTCACAGCTGGCAGGCAGCACCGAGGACGAGGAGAGGGAGACCGAGGGCACCGAAATGGCAGCAAGCAGCACAAGAGGTTTGAAGAGATACTTCTGGGCTAACATAACTCGGACTTGGCCATCAGCTCCATTGGTTATGATAACATTGTACTCAACAAATTAACTGCTGGGATCTGGGAATGTGGTACTAAAAGAAGTCAGACTGGGCAAGAAACACAAGCAGTCAGAGGATTATACAGGTTTTAAACAAAACTCCAAGTTAGCCAATCTCAAACCAAAAGTGATATTAACACTCAAACTCCAACACAAAAATCCAAATCACATTTGACACAACAACTTAGAGGTTCATCTTGCAGTGGTGCTCGCTCACGGTATTCTTGCCTTTTGCCAAAATGTACCAATGTCTACCCCTTTTCAGATTTGAGAAATGAACCCAGTGGGTAAACTGTTGTTATAACCAGTGGAGATGATGGCCAAAACTGTATAATAAGACTGTCTTTGTAATAAACCAGAATTATCCTATAATTCCACAGAAAAGTAATCTGTCCAGGGCCAAACCACAGACACAAGTAGTTCAGATCAAACTATAGTCCAGCTGAATTTTTAAATATTTTCTGCAGAACAATAAATGTTGCCCAGTTGTAACTCCAACTCAAACTGGTACACTGACACACACATTGCTGCAGTATCTTTAGACTATTAGTCACGCTCAGAGCACACATGGCCCCAATCATTATTTCAACATTAGTTATTCTCAACTGTGTCACCCTTTTTTTATACTTGTTCTATATTCTCTCTCTGTGTGTGTGTGTGTCCCGGTACTGACAGTTATGTAGATTTATCAACCTTATGTCCAGGCTGTCAGTCTGAGCTCTGGTTGCCAAATGACAACAACCCTGAGAATAGAGGGTGAACTTCACTCCACTTACATACACACACATGCATGCAGGCTACACACACATACACAAAATGCTCCAGGAGGTGGACAGACAGGAAAGGGCCCGCCACCTAGATTATAGTGGGAGAGTTGACTCCAACATCTAGCTCTAAAATCCAGCTTCTGCTGAGAGACAGCTGAGACAGCAAGGAAGAAAACGAGTCAAACGGATGGATGAAGGGGAGAGAGAAATGTATAGGGTTACTTAGAGACCTGGCAGGCATGTTTATCAGCAGATCTTAATCTGAGCAGAAAGAACCATGTTCCCCACAAATTCATCATCATTACTCGCCCTACCTGCCACATCTCCCTGACTGCCTTCCCTCCACCTCCCTCCTGCCCCACGCCTCGGATACAAGCTTCGGAGCGCCCCACCGACGACTCCCCAGTAACATTCACCTTGGGGTGGTCCGGGTGTCAGCCATGCAATCTGTTTCGCACACATATTCACATGTACATACCTGCAGGCCAGGATAGGACCCCCTCAGTATGTGAGCAAGCCTTCTACTCTGTCACTCACTGTTCCTGACCAGAGAGTGCATACAAACATACAAGTGTGTGTATGTGTGCAGTGAGGATGAGTTTAGACCTCAGGGCCAGTAGAACCTGGGTCATTTTTTTTTTCCCCCCCGGAGGTTGGAAGTGGAGTCTGCTGAGGTCAGGGGTCATAAAGTTTAGGTGTATCAACAGAGAACCTTCAGCACTTAAAAGACCACCATCTGTCTCCTGTTGACACCTCCTAAACATTAACAACTTGCTCATGTAGCTAAGCTCTCCTCCGGCTCGCCAGCAAAGAGGTGAGCTCAGAAGAACACCTGCTCCGCTAGATTAAAACCTGGGCTACAGTGTAGCTGCCGACAGTGTCAGCTCTTCCACTCATCTTTCATCCTTTTGCTCTGCCTCTGTCCAACAGTGTGGGTGTCAGCCACTAGGTATTAGGTGGTGCAGTTTTGTTGGGAACAGGTTTGGATTGGGAGGCTGTGGGAGCAGTAGGAGGTGCAGATTTATTAGGGAGCTCAGACTAATATTTACGTGACCTGCCAGGACCCGAGGGGTCTAGAGACAGAGAGAGAGAGAAAGTACGGGTATGATTTGGCGGTGTCCGCATTGAGGGGAAAAAGGGGATTACGACACAAAACGCTTATCTGCTGAGACCTACAGCCAAAAAAAAAAAAAACCTCTTTGCTGCCAGTCCCTCCACCTTCACTAACTGCTTCCTTTGCTCTGTCACTTCCTATAAAGGCTCACAGCAACATATGTTTATAATCATCATAGTCGAATCCTTATAATATCACAGCAACAACTGCAGTTCGGTCCAACAGGCAATGGGTTGTCAAATCAATTCTTTGATCTGGCAAGTTGCTGACAAAAAAAATAAAACTGGAATTTTCCTAACAATTTCACTGAGCTTGTGGAGCGGTATTTCAGCACTCACTCACCGTTGCATGTAAAACATTTCCGGTGCTTCTATAATTGCTCCAACTACTGACACATAGAACCACATGCAGGTTGACCTCAATGAATTTTCCGCAAGTAGAAAGCCTTTGTGACCCGACGCAGCTCCAATTTGTCATCCATAATTTATCTGTGATATAACTCACTCACCGCGAGGCCAGGAGTCAAGCTCAGTATTGGCTGGCAGAATACTCAGCAGGTTCGGCTCACAGACTGCCACCATGAGGGTTAAGGGACAAAGATCGCTGGTGCTGAGCCCCGAGTCGGACATTTGGAGTCGGTGAATTCTTCACCGTACAAGGTGTGGGCTGCGATGTGACGAGGTTTGTATATGCATGTGACAGTGCAAGTGTGTTTATCTGCCTCCCTGTGTGGGAATTTACAGACACACCTCGCAAGGCACAAACAACAGTGACCTGGTAAAATAGTCGAAATTCCACCAACATACCAGGGAATCTAGGGGTTTGGGGCCTGACAATACACACTGACACACACACACACACACACACACACACACACACACACACACACACACACACGGGCAAAGAGAGAAAAGAGGTGTGGGAAACAGGAGAGATACAGGGTCAGGGTCAAACTGTGTAGGCCTCACAGACACAGATACCAGTGAGTAATACCAGCTGACACACACTGATGCTAACACTAACAGTGATACCATGGCTACCTAGTGACATTGAAGTAGATAGCTAAGCCATCCCAGGCGATGCACACACAATCAGAGCAAAATTTAGCTCATCCTAAGATGTGCTTAAACTTCTGCTGGGGGAAAAAAATATCCCTAAGTCAGTGTACCATATGCAATTTTAAAGAGTCTAAACACTGAACACAAAATGACATCAGTCCATAACCTCTGAAGTGTCAAATGGGAGAAAGGTGAAAGCATCACTGGAGTGTGTCTACACCAACCTCCAAGCGTGTTCTCAACTGTGTTTATTGTTGCTTTGAGTGGAGTGGATGTGTTTACCACACCACTGGAGCCAGCGTCTCACTCCCAGTCTCCTAGACTCCTCACCTTTAAAAACACAAACCACCAAACAGACACATAAATTCACTTGTATGACGGATCCCAAACTCACACCACACAAACAAACACTCTCCGTGTGGAATGTCGGAGACTGCTTTGTTTGTATTTTGAGGTACAGCTTTCTCCAATGTTCATTCTTTACTCATCCTCTGGGATTTACACTTTCTTACATCCTTGTTGACACTTAAATTGGTCTTGACATATAATTATAGCAAATTTGGTATTATCTTTATCTCCATGTATGTTTTTACAAGTCTGGCAGTGCCTGCAGCCCACTGCAGCAGTATCAAGCCTCCACCCTTCCCCCTGACTGGGCTTCACCTTCTCTACCAACCCTGAGACAGCTGATCGAGAGCAAGGACACAGTACAGTAGCCTCAGTCGCTCAGTAAACACTGGTAAACAGAGCAAGCGCTCGGCATGAAATAGACGAATACAGCGCGCAAAACATTTACACAGAGCTGCCACAGGAACAATATCATTTCAGTTTTACAATAAAGTGCTGGTGTAACAAAAACAACAGACGGAAACTCATCTGTCCCTCTCCCCCGGTCAGCGTGACTTGTTTATGCTTTGGCCTCCCACTCTGTGTAAGGAGATAATTCAATCAAGTATAATAGAGCTTTCACGCAGGCTTAACCCAACATTAATACTAATGCTACAGGACCCAAATCTGGAGACTGACCTCATATATCTAGTATTTTATTCTATTCCGTGTCAATAAAGGAGATGTTTTACTGAGACTGTTAATATCTGGTCTTTGTTATCAAAGATTTGACCTTTCATTATGAAATCTGAGGTAAATTTCAACCAGCTACTAAAACAACATGCAAATTATGTGAGGTAAAAACAAATTTGATGAATGCAGTGTAACAGGGCATAAAGACAGTGCAACAGAATAAAACAGATGACACAATAATGAAATTAAATGATAGTACTCTCAACAAAAACAAATATAGTCATATGTGAGACAATAACTCAGTATAAACCATCTCCCTAATTACAGACAAAGGAGGAGAGAAAAGAAACACTTCGGGTAGTGGTGTCCCAATGCCCGAGGGTATTTCAATTACACCCACTGTCTGCCACAAAGGCTAGGACACACCACACCTTGTTTTGGCAATATCATGCTGTGTCCACATCCTCCTACTGACAGTGTTTGTGCTTCGACTCTGGAAAAAATGCTCCTCTCGTGCAGAAAGTGTGGGGGCAGGCAGAAGCACCAACCTCACTGTACTAGGGTGTACGTTATAGATCACATATGGAACACATGAACTTATATGAAAAGATATACACACACACGAACGCTGCACATGCAAACATCTATGTCCACCATGTACACGCAAACGCAAAAATGGTATAAAAACATAAATCATTTTGATATGTCTCACGAAACTCCTTGTGCAGGGAAAAGCGTGTTTAGAGTTTCTGACTGACCAGCTCCACTATTCAAACACATATACTATATACAAACACTAAAAGTAACTCATAAAATGCCATTTAAAGGCTGATGATAGATGCCTTAATATCAAGGTATGGATGAGTGTAGGGAAGGGTTGAAATGATATAAGACAGCTGGAACAAAGGTTTCATCCTAGCTACTCTACTACTCTGCTACTACTAAATGTTAAAAGGGAACATGACTTAAAGGCATTTCTGTGCTTGTGTGCATGAGTGTGTTAAAATTTTATTCTCGCTAGTCACAGTGCTATAACCATGCTCACATCTTCATTATTGGCTTGGAGCTCCATCTCTATCAAGTGTTTGAACTGGGATAGTTTAGGGGAGAGTAAACAACCGTCTAATGTGTTTATCAGACACTAGAGCACACACCAACAGCTGTTTACCTCACAGAGACTGAAGCCGTATACAACAACAACAGCAGCACGAGGAACATGTAATCTGATTGGAGTTACTTGCTGTAAAGGAAGGTGATGTTGAAGGGGGTTTGTGTCTTGGATTGGTTTGGGATGGGGTGGGGGTCTGAGAATATGGCCACCCTGTTGCTGCAAACCACTCTGTAACCCTACAGTTTAGACTGATGGAGGGGGAGTGGCCGCGACAGAGAGAGAGGGAGAAAGCTGTTTATGCTTGAAAAGTCTCCTACTTGTGGTACACAAATCAATAAACATGATTCCACTTCACAACAACACACAACTACAACAAAGCTGTACACGCAGGACAAGCTATAGAAACAATTAAGTCTCATAAATATATATCTAATGATACTTTACATACAAAACACAGATAAAAATGTCATCACAGTCTCAAACTCAACCCCCAAAATTTAACTACCAATTTACTACCAATGACTATCAATTCATTAGGCATTGTAAATAAGTCCTACTGTCACTTCACAGGGATTTTACTCGACATGAGGGTGCAAACAACAATCAAATATAACTGCAAACAGCTATGTGTGAGGTCCTTGCCCAAACACACATAAATGAAATACTGCAATATGTCCATTTGTTGTCATACGGAAACAACAAGAGGCATCACTAAATGTGGTCTGACGCACTTTATATGCTACATGGGATGGCTCTAGCTTTAAGTATTTAGGTTTGCACAGCTTCACTGTCAACATAGTTTGTGTGTCTCAGCCAAATGTTTATGTGTATCAAAAACTCTGGAATAGAACATTAATTCTTACTTTATGCATCCTTGTTTCCACGTTCCTTCATTCACCAGCTCGAGATCTGAAAATAATTTAAAAAGATACAAGATTTTTAAAGGTTTGACATACAGGAAACACGCTTATTTGCTTTCTTCATGAGAGTTATATGATCAGTACCAAGTATGAAGCTACCAGTAGTAGCCTGTAATAGCCTATTTCTTGGCTGGGTGCAGTACCTTCTGAGAGTCACCGCTGGTTGCCTGGCAACCTCACAGTAACAAGAAGATCCCCATAAAACGAGATAAATAAATAGCATGTGATGAGTTATTTAATCCCGTTTGTTCAATCTGATGTACTAGTTTTAGATATATTTTTAAATATTTTTTCTCTTGTAATTTAAAGTATATAATCCCTTTAAATGAGCTCTTATTTGTATTTTACAGTGGTTTTAATGATTCATAGTTTTAGTGTTTATAAATAGTATTGTATGTGTATGCATAGTGACAATGCGGGCCTGTAACTGTTGGACATGGATGACACACACAGCATTTCGTTGATCGTTCATCAGTTATTTAAGTTAGTAAATCTCTATCATTTACTGAACAAATATTTTCATCTTACTCTCACTCAGTTAAAAGGAATTAGCGGGCAAAGCTGGAAATGTGTTTACCAACTGGATACTACAGCTGAACAAACAGCACCAAAAGTAGAAAGTATGGACCCAATTTTAAGGGAGAAAGAAAATACTGCAGCAGTAACTTCATAGACAAAACAACACCCATACATCATACAAAGACAAGAAATTAAAAAAAAAAAAAAGTTAAATTAAATAAATAATGACAGGTGATGTATCTGCCCAAAACATGAGAAGTAAGTGATTTAAAATGACATGTGACTTAAGCAAAATGCACCCTATTTGGCAAATAGGTTTTGCTTGGATTCCTCACCTTGTATCCGTTCCTTGTGTCCTACGCGTTACTGGCCAAGAAGCTAAATGAGGGAAAAGAGGATGATTTAAATGAGAACCAAGGTCAAACTTTAGAAAGTGTGATGTGGTGTGTTGCACTTGTTCTCAGCAATCTGAACACTTTTGACAGCCAAATGGTAGAAATGTCAGATATACTGTCTGAGCATAGTCACTCTACTCTACCAACAACATTAACCTGATAGTCGTACTGTAGAGCAGGGAAGTTATTCAACCCTGTTATTCAAATCATTGGTCAAATTTGCATTAACTCTACCACTTTGAGTTGCACAAGGTGGATGTTTCAACTATTTATCCATTACTTATCCTCAGGTTGGTGGGTAGGTGTGTCCTGTGCAGCTGTAAGTTTATTGATTAATGTGAAAATACATATACTACAGATCAGCATACAGCTACTCTTCGCTTGGAGACACTGAGAAAGAATGTGTAAATGATCTGATACACTGTGATATCTATTTTAAATGTGCGCAGTCTGCAAAGTTTAGTTGCAAACATTCAGGACATGTGCCCCGTCTTCCTGGTTGTATGTCTTTACCGTCATCTGATGAGTCGCAGGATCTTAAGCAGTGGCATCACCATTTCTGGGGACATCATCATCACCATCACCATCAACTGTCCAGTCCTCAGAGACAAGATCATCACCTTGCAGCGTCATGCAGCACTCTGCCAACTGTAAGGAGGGTTGTGTGGTTGAAGGGATCTGAGTGTGGGACTGAGCCCAGAGGAGAGAGGCCTCTCTGGTGTGAGGAGGGCAGGATGAGAGTGGCGCTAAGCCCTGTCTGAATCCAAGAGAGAGTGAGATGTGAGGAGGGATGGTAGGAGATAAGTCCACTGCAGCCAAACTCAATGGGACACTTCAGTATAGGCGCAGCTCTCACCCTGAGCCCGGTCTGTCTGCCTGTCTTGACAGAGAAGGACAGGGAAACAGAGATTCATTTCAGTTATTTTTGCTCTGGGATAGTATCAAATACACAGTAACGTGGCATATAGCAAAGGTAACGTCACTGCTGAGGAGGCCAGTTCATCAATGTATGTGTGTGTGAGTGTGTATGTGTGTGTGCACAGGCTACAAGCACATTGACAGAGACAGATTGGGTGTCTGAGAGGGACAGATAGCCTTACAGCCAACCTCCACTCACTCATTGAGTGAGATAAAGAGCAACATTCACACACAGACACACACTCCTCCACTGGCATCCAACCAATCGTGTTGATAAATAACTCAACCCTTAAGATGGACAAATAGGTGCAGGATAAAAGGCTTTGCGTTGGGTCCTGCTGAAAACTGTGCCGATTCATCACAGATTTCAAACAAACAGATTAGGAGAAACATGGTATTCAAATGGACTTATAGGATTTGTCCATATATACACTCCGCTGTGCTGTGTGAGATTCGGGAGGTGTGCGAGTCGCGAGAGTGTGTTGAGGTGCAAAACAGTGACAGGCGTTCTTCACAAACCTAAGGTTTTCAGGTCTTATCTCTCCTCTGCTCTCTCCTCATCATTCCCTTGTTTCTTACTCTCCTCTCCTGGAAGAGCTGGCCTTTGATTACATTTCCACCAGCAATGTCTCGCTTCTGCGCCCAGCCTTTTTGTTTCTTTTTTCAGAGGCAGTGCTATAATAAATCCAGACCTTTTAACCAGAGAACACACTGGACACGGTTAAAGTGACTCCAGCAACCCAAAGCAGTGTTATGGGTTTTGTGTTTGTGTGTGTTAGAAGGGAGGGTGGTCCTGTCGTTTCAGGTGACCTCAGTGGCCCGGGCTGCCTGTCTATTAGAGCAAGGGCTGTTAGACCATCAGAAAGTGGGAGCATCCCTCCGCCATAGTAGAAGTAAGATCAGAGCATTCCGGCGGCCAGGCGTGGTACCTGCTCTCCCTAGCCCATAATGTCCTCCATTGAAACACCCTGTTGCCATGGAAATGTCTTGGCTACTGACCGTTTAAGTCATTTCTTGGCCCTACTGTCCCTCTGGGTCATTGACACACACACACAATGCTGCGACATGTTGTCAGATAAACAGTTACTCATGCACTGCTATTGGGGCACTCTGTCCTCTCTCTCTCTCCTCACACACACAGAAACAATCAAACTCTGCTCTCTGGGTGTGATTCTGGCTCGTATGGGGTCATGGCCACCAGGACATGAGAAATGATCACTGAGTCACTGTCGGGCGCGGGGATAACAGACAGTACAGTAAGACCAATCTGGACTGGTCATCCTGATCTAACAGAACTCTCAACTAAGCCCTGAAGCAAGGACAGGCAGACGGATAGGAGGCTGACATCAAACACACACATACAAGCAGACACATGCACAGCACCAACACTGATCAGGATAAACAAGCACCTCTGGTTGTTCTGAAGATTTTGTGTCAAACAAATCCGACCCCTATCCCTTCAATCCTCAATTTAGCCCTTTAAACTTTCTTAAATTTATTAGTAGACACCTCCTACGCTCGAACACACACACACACACACACCTCCTAACCCCGTCTAATCCTGAAACTCACCAACGTAGACCAAACCCTCTAATACTGCCCACCTTGAGAAACTACCTGTACTGTACAACACAATTTTAGCTAATTTGAATTCCCTGTCTATTTTGTTTGTAAATCTAAATTATGATATTTGCATGCCTACTTTCAGATTTCACTACGCCAGTCTGACGACGATGACAATAAAAATCTTGAGAAGAGATGAGCTTAAAACTATATAATGGAGGCTGTAATTAATAATTACTTTGTTATCAATTAATCGTTATCAATTAAATCTTTTCATTATTTTTCATTTAATCAGTTAATCATTTAGTCTGAAACATCAAAAATAGTGAAACAACTGGAAATCTTCTCAGGAGCTGTTCAGCTCTAATGAATATATATAAAATATATCATAATATCGCGATATTATTCCTCCCTCATTGGAGTCCCCTGTGTACTGTTCAATGTTACAACATAAACAACATCTAACACATCTGTCTGTGTTTAGTATGACTGGTTGCTACTGACTGTACAGCAATTGTATTAACTCAATGATCTCTTTACAAACCCAGGCGAAGCTTGACCGATATAATGAATATATTACTGGCGAAAAATTTCAGAAATATTATAATGCATCCATAAAAATATGGTACAGTCACTCTGGGCTGCGAACTGCAGAGAACAGTCCTTAAATAGAAACTATTGTGTAGCAGTAGAAGAAGCTGAACTGAATCAAAATCAAACATAACTAGTGTAGCATCTTTGGGACACAACTGATAGCACAGATTAATGTGACCGCGCATCTTGCTAGGTATGAACCTGCATTTATCAGAAACATGAACAGGAGTAAACAATAGCCAGTCATCAATGTCTTCTTAAACAGACTGAGCACAAATTAGTCTATGTTGCCCTCTAGTAGCAAATGTAAAAATAAATAAAATAGAATTAGATGGAATATGAATTGAAAGCATCAGCCGGATTGTTCAGTCATTCACCATCACACCCCTTTGTTTCGGGAGCAGTGTTCAAAATAAGCTTTTCTTGTGATTTCACAGAAATTAAGTGTAAAACTGTTGTGTCACTCCTTCTCATCCTTCTAATTTCTGTGATCTATTGCCTAAACAACTTGCCGACTTTGTGAGGCAGGAGCCATAGACGACATTCCAGCTAACATAAACATAAGCATTAACTCTATCAGTTTTGTGCATGGTTCCAAAGTTCCAGGTTGCTTTAAAGGAAACACCCAAACGGCAGTTGCTTCTTCCGTCCAAACTAAACTAAATTCACTTTGTTGAGCAGTTTCTCATCCTGTTAACTCTGTTGTCTGCCTTTAAAGTAAGTTTCTACTGCTATACATGTTTGCTAAAGAGCAAATAGCCTACTATGATGCAGCTGAGATTAATGTTATTGCAAGGGTGTTTTCAGGGTTAGTTAGCAAAGTTAGCATGCTATCTAGCAAACGATAACTAAATGTTACACTTACAGCGTTATACTTACCGCTGCATCCAGTCATTTATGTTTAGTGTTTTGCCAAAGCCAGTTTTACTCTTGCTGTCCCTTTCTGCTAACACTTTAAGCGCTGCTCCATCTAAGCTGTGCTTCGCACTTCCGCTGCCACCCTGGCGGATAAAATTAGCCTAGCTAACGACTGAAAATATTTATACATTGATAAGCTGTTAATGTAATATACTGTACTTCTATGGCCGTGTCCATAAGATATTAATCAGATATTATGTTTAGTATTAAGCCTATATTTGGGATTTGTACAACGGTATTATATTTGGAGACTTTGAACGATTATGGTCAAAATGATAATCTACGATTATTTGTAGCGATTATTCACTGATTTTAGAGACAAAACATTTTGATGCTTTTCATTAGATAAACAGAGCACTGCTTGCCTCCATGTTGTGTACCTCCTGCTAAATTAGGCTAGTCATATTCACAGTGCATTTCCTAGAAGCAAAATATAAATACTGTATGCCATTGTCTTTATCCAAAGTGAAAACAGCAGGGCACTGCTAACTCAGTGTTTATTGGACACATGCCTCTAGCCAAATGAAATGTAGATTATATCAGTCTGTATTCATGGATGTGTCGTCCGCTCAGTCAGGTGACGATATTCCTCTAACCTGGCCATTAACTCCACTACAGTTTGTGTTTTTTTTTCAGGTGGTCAAACAAATTGTGGTATGTTGCTTGGCGCAGGCAGAAGTCTCGTGCCTCTTACTTAATTATTAGTTCCACTGTTTAACATCGGCAAAAACTTCCGTAAACAAACAAAAATTCTTACCTTCCGCTCCATAGTTTTCGTTTTATCCACACCCTCTGTGCCTTCACTTTGAACTGCCGCTACAGGGTGCAGGCGCAGCGGCGCAACACCTGTTTGTTTAAGGGCGCGGATTTGACGTACAGCTGAGTCCCTTGCCAAACGTCAGGATCGCAGACGATCGCATTTAACTGTGGGAAGCCAAAATCTTGATCGCGACCAATATTAGATTAATTGTGCAGCCTAGTTTTTAGACCTCATATAAAAGTACGGCGACACTAAAGCAAGTAATGTAGTGTGACTGTTGTGGTTTCTCCTCCATTACACTTCTGTACAGATTTTCAAGAGTTGCCGTTCCTCTGTGCAAGATTATCAGTCTCAGTGTCTTCCGTCTCTCCGTATGTTCAGACTCACCTCATGACGTTCAGATCAGTCTTTGTTGGGAGGACCCTGCCCTTCTGTCCTGCCGCCTTTATCACTCCTGGATTTGTTTTGTAGCTGGGAGCAGTTGTTGGCACATGAAAGTTGAGTTCAACTTTTCAAGTGCTGTATATCTACTATACACCACAGATACCACAATAATAGCAATAATTTCATAAATCTTATTGTATTAAATTTGTGAACTTATTATTATCTTCACGTTACCTAATATTTTGTTTAGTAATTTTGTGTTACTTGCACTGAGGTTAGAGTCTACTGACGGCCGAGTCAACTATGCTATTATGGACAGGACTGCTTAGGGGTGACTGCTTGTTGGCACAGTGTGGTGCGCGGCCTCTGATGGAGGGTTTTGACATAACATGACACAAATCTATACTTCAAAATCTAGAAAGAAAAAATGAGATCATCTTTTGACTGGTCAAATGCTCAGCACCTGCTAAGAACTTCTTTGATACATTGTCTATTAAAAGCAGACCAGTATACTCCTACTGCGAGAGGGGTTTATGATTCCCTTCTGGTGTTCCTCTCTCACTTCCATCAGGATAAATAAACTCTTCCCACCCAGCAACCATGAAGCCATAAAATCGCCTGCAGTGCGTTCTGTCCAAAATATGCACAACTGGGCACATCCGGCCTATAAATGGGTCACAGAATATGTCTCATGTTGAGCACAGATGGCTAGCAGGCCGCTTAAGATTCAAAGCCCGACTGAAAGTGGCAAACTATTTCAACAATACAGGTAAAGCCTCTAATTGAATCTTGAATTAGTTTAAGTTAATAATTACTGATTAGCTTGCTTCAGCCTACACCCTTTTAGTTTTGTTTTTGGAAATGGAAATAGAGTATATTTTTCTTTTTATGTTTATGTTTTCCTTTTCTTTTCTTTTCTTTTTTTTTTACTGTTCTCTTTAAAAAATAATATCTTCATCACTCTCTCATGTCACTGTGTGGCATATAGTGGAAGTATAAGTAAATAGCCAAATAAGTAAATAAATATTTCTCCATCTTTTCTTTATAACTTCTTCCCTATCTAGAAGCTCATTTACTGCTTTATAAACCAGTTATTTTCCATAAAATAAGAGTTTTGAACCCTTTTTTTTTTTGTTCAAACTGACAGTGTGTTAAACTATATGGCACCTTAAAACTTCCAATTTCATAACAACTGAGACACACACATACAGTACAAATACTGCACAGCCTCAAATCTAACCAGCTAACCAACCTTCCTCTGTTGTGGTCCAAGAGCTGTGAAGGTAGAGTACACGCCCCTGGATGATTTTTTTTACCAATCTTCGCTATTCATCTGCTTGTGTTCCTGTGCTGGTGTTTCGCTGATTCTATCTCAGCAGCCTGTGGCTTGTAGCTGACTTTGTGTTATCACCAAGTCAGGAAGGATAAGCCGACTTTTCATCTAAATTCAAAATAATCAAACAAAACAAATTAACAAGTACTGTATATTTTAGACATGTTTTAAAATGTTTGTCATTGTCCGACAGCGGAAATCAACTAGTCTCCAATCATTGGTCTCTGTAACCTCAGACCCTGCATCCAGCAGAGGAAGATCTGCCTCACTGTGCATGAAAATAAGGTGAGACAGATATGAGGACTAAGTAAATATTACATAGTATGGTAGAAGCAGATAGTTTAGATAATTTTGCTGCTTGACATTTAGGTCTCACCTTTACAAACACAAACACTGACTTAATGTCATTACTTACTGCGAGTGGCTCACACTGCTGTCATAAGCGTGTGTGTGTGTTTGTGTGTATGTGTGTGTGTGTGCAGCGTGCCTGTGGACATGTGATGTTGCCCACTGGCTCCCTGCAATGCCCACAGTTTACATGTAACATGTTTCCTACCCAACGAAAGTTGGCGCAATCACTGTGAAAGAGCTCAGTGCCCATACAGTTTATTTAACGTTTTGGGCTTCTGACCTTATAAAGAACATTTTTCACTGTCAGAGACTGTCGCTGGAAACATCATCAATACTGTCAAGCAACACACTCTTAGACCAGGTATGAAGAGGACACACACTCATGCTGCACCTGCAAAAAGGGTTTATGCTGTTGTTGGTGGTTAGTGAATACTGATACCAGTGACAAAATAAGCAGTTTCCTGCAATTACCCATATCACGCACATTATTCATAATGTGGTTTCACAAGGAGAAAAGAACCCAAACAACTTTGGGTAGTGACTGTGCATAGTTTACCTTGCCATGAAGAGATTTAGTGAAACCAAAACAAAGCTTTGACCAATGTGTATAATACATTGAATTAAAAAAAAAAAAGATGAAAATTCAACAATTGTTATGGATAGGATATAAATACTTTGAGCTGTAATCAAAACAGAAACATGATTCATGACTAGTCATAGTAAGTCTCTTTTGTCATGAGACAGAACCTCCTTTTGCACATTCCTCCAGATGTTCAGTTAGGCTTTGCACAAATGTTTTAACATATTTGGTGGTTTGATGACACTGAATACTGACTCCAACATGCAAAACTGTGGTGTATAATAAATGTATGATTTCTAATAAATGTGTTTTATAAGGCTTCCAGCTTTAAAATATCTACCATTTAATTACATTTCACAAATTAACATTACTCCATATAAAACTAATTTCTCACCTTACCACCTTCACGCTGTTTCTAGGAAAGGCATATAAGATCAAGGTCCACTTCTATTGTGACCGTGGGCTTCTTTAGACAGTTACTGGTCTTCAAGTTTGGCTCAGGCCCGCAGACTTCAGTTAAATTTGAGATCATCGCCTCATCAGAAGTCATTCATCTGACATCTTTAGTGAGGAGCTCCTCACGCAACCACCCCTAACTCTTTGTGTGACTTCCAAACTGTGACGTTGACATCTCAGGAAAAGTAACATATTAATATGTGATATTCAAGTTATTATGTTGAGTGTTGATTATGCTGTACAGCATTGGTTATCAAATCCAATCAATTATAACATTTGTATTTTATATTTTATATTTATTTTTATTTATTTATTGTCTGTCTTATTTTTTGTCTGTTAATACCTTCTCTCAAGGTCTTAGTTAGATAAAATAAAATTAACAGAAATTTCCCTGAAGAATCAGTTTATCAGTTATGCCGTCTATTATGTTGCCCACATCATAAAATTAATGTATTCTCTATTCACAGAACCTTCTATCACTCATCTAATTAATGTGTTTTTTCTTTGTTTTCCACTCCAGTTTCGTAAGCATGTGGTTCCTTTAAAGAAATACTTGATGCTTAACAATATAAAAACCTCAAAATCGAATCGTCACCGATATTTTCACCTGCACATGCTTTCAGTGAGAAACCAAAATTAATCTGTACCAGATTTAACTGAGTCCGTTAAGGTAAATTAATTCATGCAAATTGTGCATGGCTGGGCATCTAACAACCAAACAAATATTTGGGCAACATATTGCATAAAATTTCCAAGTAAAGGAAAACAAGTTTTTCATTCAATAATGACTCATCATGAAACAGTCTCACTTACGCCCTAAGCAAAGAGCAGTTAATATCAAATAAACACTGTGTGAAAATACAACATCAACGTAATAGACATATTGTGCACCCACGTTATGTACAATAAAATCATGTCTTGGATGATCAATAGTGAGTAGTGCAAAGAAAATGCCACACAATGAGCCGTATGCTCTCAGGGCAGGAATACAGTGCTCTGATGTTAGAACTTCACACCTGTCTGCTGCTGTTCCTGTGAAGTGACCCACTTTTCACCTTTTATGCCACTGGGATCTCTGGGGACCTGCAGAAGAATTCTCCTAATGAACTGGAAGAACTACTCCCAGAGGTTCCACTTGCTGCTGCATCTCGAGGGCTCCAGCTGAGGAACAGATATAGAAACAATACCACAAGATGCCCCATGTTCAGATACAAAACAACACAGACCTGCTGGTTCTGCGGAGGTGATTCATCTCACACACAATAAGATCTAAAACTGTCTTTCTTTGGCCCCAACTTTCACCCCACAACTCAAAATGACACAGTGTGTTACGCAAATATTTTGTGTTATCAGATTCCAGGTGTCTCACAAAAGCTGCCCAAGAACCAGGTGCTGTTACTCCTTTAGACTGGTCAGGTTTGGAATATAAATATTGCAAAACTGGGTCCCATCATGTGAATTCTGGGCAGAGTCTCTAAAATTCAGTGACAAGTAGAGGCAGACCATTGTCTAAAAACAAGAAGTGTTCAAATTGCTTAACTGGCCAAATGTATACAATATGGTTAATTTTCAACCATGTAAAGAAACAGCAGATGACTATGCATTAAGAAATCCAGCTTAAAATGAGCAGAGTTACAGTCTTTCCACAGTCAACTGTTTGAAAACCTCTACTGCTAATGCTCTAGTGTGAGCTACTGCAACAAGTTTAAGGCTTGTTGACTGAAAGGAAGATACTATGTGACCATTGTGTCTCCTCCAGCTTCATAGGAAGAAGGGAAAAATAATCCTGAAAGCCCAATATTTCTAATGATGTGTGAGCAGGGCACAAGTCAGGTTCTTGGTTGAGTTGCTGTCTATTTATTTTCATCTACATAACACTCACCAAATACATGTGACTCAGATGCGGGTTCTAAGCAATTTCAACGAGGGCATGAGGGTTTCAGAAATCACCTTCTCTATCAGCAGTATGCCCCTGTGCATGCAGCATGGAAGCAACAGCTGGTGTACAAAGTACAGTCTGAAGGAGGTGTTCCCACTGGACAGCTACCCACCATTCATCTACTCAGGTCAGACTACATCAAGGTCAACAATCCAGGAAAATATTCCAAAGCCGCATTGATACAGACAAGGTCGCACTTTATTTTATCTTATTGAGTCTGTTTGCCTTTCATCTCATCTGTACCTAAAATAACATTTCCTGTGTGTGTAAACCTGCGTAAACAGTGACTTGTAACTGTGACTCAGCTCTCACATGATTCCTTTGCTCATGTGTCTCACTGTCGTTAGGCTGTCGGGGCTTGAGAACAACCCAGAACAGTGCAAGGCCATTCAACACATTGCTGGCCAGTTCTGCAAAACCTTCCCCTTACCTGGTATTTGGTCCACCTGGTACAGTACTGCACATGCATTTGTATATGTGGATGCGCCCTGATGCTTACCTATAAACATTTCTCATGTAATTTTTTTTCCAGCATGTGCTGAACAGGCAAAGCAATTGACTTTGGTGGAAAGCCATCAAACCAGATAATAAAAACTCGGGACTCATACCATCTGGCTTGCGCTCCCTCCCAACAGCGCAACTGATCCTCTGTGAGGAAAGATTCTGGAGGGAAGGATTGGCAAGTGCAAGGTTAACTATCGCTTATGCGCCAAAGCTGCCCTGTGAAAAACATTCCTGAAAATATAAAGGTCCTGCACTCTCTTTTTTTTTTACTCACTTCCCTGAAATAAATAAACATGGACATCAGCATAAATACAACATACAGCAGAACAGAATGTTTGGTCACAAAAACAACAGTTTCTAACAAGGGTTATTTATGGCTCCACAAAGAGTTAAAAAGATTTGTAAAGTTCTCATATTCACTTCCATCGATAACATTTTTCATTCTGTAGTGCCCCTATTGTTTCAAGTAAATCCTGACTAAGTTGTGCTCTGCCCCAACAGTTATGCACCTCAACAAGGAATTCATCAAATTAGAGAGGAAGCTGTGTCAATGTGAATGTAGTATTATTTAGTCAGTTTAGTGCTATAAAACTTAATTTTGGCCTATATGTGCTTGGTTGTTTTCTACTATAGTTGTGCTGCAACCTGAACCTGGAATCAAACACTCTTATGATTCCCCTAAAGAGGAGCTGATGAAGTATAAGATCATGGTCACCACCCTGATAACTGTAGGAAGGTACAGTAGCTAATGCAATGCAATATTATTTAAATTTAGTTTACAACACCTAATAAGTACTTATATAAAGCATGTTTACATTGGTATAATGCTCTTGGAATAGCCAATAGAATCTCTCACAACAGGTAACCTGACACAGCATGTCGCAGCAGAAAAAGGACTAAAAGCAATATTAAATTTGCATTAGGTGTGCCAGTTCAGGTATTGTGGTAATGCATACTGGCACAATAACGTAAACTAAAATGGGTGCAATTCAGCAAATGCAGTAACAGATACAGTATTCCTGATATCATCCTGTAGTACATTTACGAATCAAACCTGTATTTGTTTTTCTTTTTAAATGTGAAATGCAATTCCTTTTTTTTACACACAGTTACTGTACAGATATTATTAATGCCTGAGATTCACAACACTCCACATTGTCCTCTAATGGACACATTTGCATTATATTACATTTATGCAGGTACTACAACCATTCCCTTAATCTGAATATGAAGATTTGCTGTGTGCTCTCTGTCTTCAGGCTAGTGACAGAGGGGTTCCTCCAGTCATTACACTTACATCTTTGTGAATTGAGGCAGGCCAGGCTACAGAAACTGAGTGTATCATTCCTATAGCAGTGACAACCAAGTTAACATACAGTATGTGATATTCTGCATGAGGCATGCCTTTTAATGTTTCTATGGTTGCCCATAGGGTTTACTGACACAGAGATGCCAGGTAGTGCTGGCTGGAGACCCTAAACAGTTAGGTCTCATCATCACATCCAATTGTGAAACATGGGCATGGTGAGGACTATCGTGAGTACAGTGTATACGTGTAGGGAAACACTAGTAGGTGTAGTTTCAAACCATAAGTATCATCAGCTTCTAGTTTCGGTAATATATCAATTGTTTGATGCATCAAATGTTTATTTGATGCAAAATCTGAAAATGATAGTGACAGTTGAAGACTTGTTAAACCAGTAACTCATCGGATGTCGGTAGGTGTGTCCTTTATTGGAGCGCCTGATGAGAGACATCGACCTGTACAAGTCACATGACATATAATGGATCTGAACGATCGCTTGTCACCAAATTATTGAGGAACTATAGGTGGTACTGGTGACACTCTAAATCTATTAAGTATCTTGCAATATTATTTTAAACCACTCTTTGATGTCTGCACTTCCCCATGTTTCTCTCTCTCTCAGTCCCATCCTGCAATTTTGAAAATTCCTGTTGTTTCTTCTTTATGCAGAATCTCAGCTATATGCTCAGGTGTTCTGTAGTTCACTGCAAATGGGAACGCCTTGCCCAAGAAAGTAATGACACACACATGCACATATGTTCTTACCTTTCACTCTCTCTCTCTCTCTCTCTCTCTCTCTCTCTCTTTCTCTTTCCAACCCTATTCTCATTTATCTTCCCATGTCTCAGGTTTCTGTGATCTTCCATGGAGTGGCAGCACTATTGAACGTGATGACACAATAATCCTTCCAATACAAATACAGCAGAGGTGCAGGGTTAATGAATATTTTCAAACTTCGTTGAGTATCTTCTGCAAAAAGGGTGACTAAAATTGAACCAGGAGAGATTGGCATCATTTCCACAGAAAAACAAGTGAGTATATTATTACAGTAATCCATGGATGCGCAATTACACCTGGATATGGTAATGCAAGCTGCCTACTGCCATTTCTCCCCAGTACAAGGCCACAACAAAAATAATCACTGCATCCAAAATATGATGGCCACACTTCAAAACCAGTGACAAGACACTTAATGGCAAGAGAAGGGACAGGTATCAAGAGATACTAAAGAGACCATTTTATAAAGTGTGGTGAGCAACGCTCAATCGAATTGAATCACTTTTTAACCATACAACATTGTTAAAGTGCTTTCAGGCACTGTAATGACCAATGCCAGATATGATAAAAAAGCACTCCTGTACACACTGTCCCTGTTTTTGTAGTTGACAGGTGAGGATCCAGAATGCCCTTCAGATGGACAAAGATCTCAGGAAGGAAATTGGAAAATGTACTGGTAAGGAGAATGAAAGATCGCTCATGTGGAATATGTTTGAGAGAGACTGGAACTGTACCCAATAAACCTTTGCATTATATGTTTATAGGTTGGTTCAGTGGAGCAGTTTGTGTTAAAGAGCTAATGGATTCTAGTGTTTGCAGTGCGCAGCAATCCCAAACTGACTGCACAAAAGCAACGATTCACTCTAGGTTTTATTACTAACGAGAAGGTGATAAACAGCAGCACTAATATTTGCATAATAATGAGGAGAAATTTTATTCGGAAACCTGCTTCTGTCCACAATGCACCAGTAGGCCAACTATAGACACACATTAATACATACACACTTACTGAGACTGTCTCCTCAGAGGTTCAATGTGATGATGACCTGAGCCCGATCCCTACTGGTTGTGGAGACTCCATTGAGTCTTGAAAACTGACCCACATCTGGAATGCTAAGCGCCATAAGTTTTCATCAGTCTAATACAGGCAAATATATCTAACTTTGTGCTTCATATGCTAACCCCTATTTTAGGTTTATTCATTACTGCCCGAAGAGGGGCTTACCGTGGCATTACAGTCTCTGAAAGTAAGAGGACACTGCACTGACTCCTGTACACTCGCTGACCTCCGCACAAGGCTAATATCTACACATACTTGCACTGCATGTCTTTCCATTGTCTGGAAATTGCCTTGACTAAGGAGGTGTCCTGTCGTCCAGTGAAGAGTGACTAGCATCAGTTGATCCTGGTGGAGAAATCCCATAGACTGAGCACACTGACCTTGTGCTCCATGATTTGACATCAAAAAGAGTAAGAATAAAAACTGATGAGAAACTGACAAATAATCATATGCACTCATAGGGATATTTTCACCAGGACACAGACACAAGACACAACTGCTCATCTAGTATTAATATCTATTTCCATATCTAAGTATCTCTATCTGCCAGATCTACCAACATCATCAAAATATAGCTGAATACAGTCTTGACTGCACAGAGGACAACACGTTGTAACCCGGCTATAGATTTAGTCAGTCTAAATTATTTAATCTAATATGACAACATGAATTTCACAAAATACAGAGAGTGACAAATTTCGTTTGATATATTATTTGTTAGCCTGTTTCAAGATATCTGAATCATTAATTTCACATCCCAGGATTGACTCAGAAATGCAACTGAGGCCAATGAAGAAAATAAATGAAAACCAACGATCAGGTTAGGTTTCCTGAGACACTTTAAAGAAAAACACTGCGTCAACATGGTAACAGTCAATGACATCTGCTGACACTCCAAGTAAAGAGAGGGAAAACATTGGTTCAAAGAGCAAGAAAAGAGGAGAGAGAAATGCCAAGACGGCCAGTCCAGTGGATAGTTTCATTCTTCATTTTACCAGAACAATGAGATGGCTCAGTATTGAAGTTGAGGTAACAGATATTTGTCTACAAATTCTCCTCTTTTTATCAGCCCCATACAGGACTGTAGATATCCCACTTTATTTGCCTTATAACCAAATAACTGCCTGTGTAATGTAATTCCAAGTCTTTGTTTAAAGAGTTTTTTCACTTTAAAACTTACTTTAACATTTTAATCAAGTTGGTTAGAACATCCTTATGATCTGTTTGTTTAATGTATTGTAAAAAATAAAATTTGGGATAACTTATAAAGTCATTTCATTGGAGTCCATATACAGTCCTTGTACCTTTTATAATAATGAGTTCGTTGTTTCCATCAGGTGAGGTTTACCTCTGCAGGAGTAGCACTAGTTTATCATTTATTCATTTATCATTCATTTAATATCATTCACTCATTTCTCATTTATCCATTTATAATTTTTTATCATTTCATCATTATCTCAAATCGCAACTTTAGAGTCTATACAAGTATATCATTGAACATTTAATCATATATTCTTTTTTGTTACTAATGATATGGTTTGCTTTTGTACTATTTTATATAGCAAGCTTTTAAGGAAAGAAGCAGAAGTCATGCAGGAGAGAGTGTGGTGGGGCTGAGGTCCTCTTCTCAAAATGTAGAGATTGGGTTTATTTCTGTTTGGGTGAGTTATGGGAGTTGCTGTTGCAGGATTTTAAATAAAAGAACAATAAGAAAAAAAAGGCAAAGAATAAAAAAAGGTACTGGTACTGGTTTGACCTGCTGTAGATGGCTATAGAGGTTGGTGTCTCAAAATGCTAAGGCTGAGCTAGAAGGTATATAAGAAGACATTTCCTGTTCAGAGAGAGATTCTGGTGAGCTGCTTGGCTCTCAGTTTCAGTGCTTTGGGAGCCACTCTACAACAGACACAATTTTACTTGTTAGTAACTGAACTGGAAGTTGTCCCGTCCCTCCAAGTCCTCGTCTCTAGTCCTCTGAGATATATTCAACACCAAAATGTTATGCATTTTAAATTTTATGTTTAGTCCATAATAAATATCATGTAGGACTGGCCAACTAGTTCTACCACAATTTAAAGTTTTTTAAATTTTGAGGCTTTTTAGATTTTGTAGTACTGCAGAATAAAAATTATATGCCAGACAACCAATTTTGTGTGGAGGAAGTAATTTTCCAAAGGAGTCCCACAAGGGCTGGGGGAGGACGACTTTCCCCGTGAGTACTTCCTCTGCCCCTGACAACTCAGCTGACGACTTTAACACACACGCCACATCCTCTGGGTAGAGAACCTGTGTAGGGTATTCAGAACTCACCAGTTAGTGAGAGTAATTACACAAATATATCGAATTATAATAATAATTATTATTATTATTATTACTGTCATTATTATTATAAGTAGTAGTAGTATTAATAGTATAAGAAGGCAATAATAACGCAAGTAGTTATAACAGACATGTACTACATAGACAAAATATTATTTATATTCAACGCTACAAACAAGTCGCGTAAAGTAAACATATAAGCACAATGCTGAGCTGTTCACTAACTGACTCCATCCTAATCAAATACCGTTTTAGAGTAGCTCTGTCTTATCTCATTTGTCACAGTCTCGCCCTGTTTACCTGGCTTTACAGTTTTAACGCACCCGCTTCAGCCCCTGGCTGATCGGCTGTGAGGTGCACCTGCTTAAACCTCCGAGCTCTGCCTGAGCCTCAGCACCGCAGCGCTCCGCATCATGAGGACAGACAAACACCGTCAGCTGGACTGCCCAGGTGAACAAGCGATTTCGAGATGCGACTATATCTCTGTGTTGACCGATATTTCCGCGTTCTAGTGACTAGTCCGGACGCTTTTTGTGTTTCAATATTTTTTTGATAATATTGAGTTTGATCATGGCTAATAACAACTATAGGAAACTGTCTAGCCAACGCTGCCAAATTGGACTGATCAAGGAGTTTTTGAAGGAGACCGATCGAACATCCATCATTAATAGACTGAACTTAGAGTATTTACAACGATGATTCTAGGAGAAGGTGAGTTCCTGATCATAGACTCAATCCATGTATGACAGTTTTATAAATGTGTCCCAA
>BRZM01001380.1:29584-181873 GCA_033238685.1 Lates japonicus | reverse complement strand
AGGTGTTCTACTGCCCACCCTGCAGCGTCTCAACAAACTGAGCTTCCCAACCTCAGGTTAGGCATGCTACTATCAGCGGGCTGTATACATCTCTATATGATGCACGTATTACATGCTAGCACAGATATGTATCTGCACATATGACCACATCTGTCAATGATAATAGTGTTATAATAATAGTGTTAATAGAGATAACCGCGGGTTGCAAGAGCTAATACTTAGAAATCCCAAATGTCAACACCTTGTGAACCTGAGCACCAAGCAGTTTGATTGGTCGATCCAAGAGTTACTCAAAATCCATCTTACATGCCATACTACTACATTAAATATAGAATCAATGGAGGTGTTTTAAAGAGTTTTCTTTCCTTAATTTCATTAAAAGCGTGAAGACCATATTGTTGTGTATATTTGACTAACGAATTATGATCCACCTGATGGTATCTGATTCTCCTTGTTCATACCTCTTTGTTCCTTTGTCTTCTTGTTGATAGACTGTTTGACTCAAAGCTAGAGAAACGAAACGGTCTAACAGTTCAACACATTGCGCTAGCTCATCCGTCTCCCCATACCTGGTGTTTGGCCCGCACAGGTTGGGTACATAGCGCCAGCATCCCTCTTCTTTTTAAGTTGTGCTGTTTAAGCAATTTAGTTTTGACCTAGTAACCTACCAGCTGCCCACAAAGCCGCATTTATTGCACTTGACTTTATTCTGATCGCTCTTTGTCTGATAGGCAAAACCGTGACTCTAATTTGGAGCCGTGAAGCAGATGAGAAGACCAGGCCTCCTGCCACACATCCTGGCCCTGCGCTCACTCCCAACTGCGCTGCTGATCTGCTCTGCCGAAGATTCTGAACCATGTGGATGACCCGTAAGTGTACGCATATGCGCCAGCGGCGGGACCCAAATTGTGTCCCCTGAACAGCTGAAGATTAGAAGAATTGCTGGGTCTCTTGTTTTCAAGTGACTGTGACTGATTCACTTGGTCACAGTTAGATATCGAGCAGTGTCAATAGATGACTTTAATGAATCAAAACATTATCTCGATGTCTTTCTGGCATTTTGCTGCTGGAGCTTTGCATGTTTATTCTGTTGTATTCTAGTCTCTGTGGTTTTGTTACGGACATTGTGTTACTTTCACAGGCATGCTCTAACCTGGTGAGGGGTGTTACACTTTTCCTCTAAAGAGGAGCTGATGGAGTATGGGATCATGGTCACCCACCTGTTAGCAGCTGAAGGTAGTGACTGAATCACGTGCAGTTCTCACTTGCATGACACTAAAAGAAAAGCATATCACTGTTGCACACAACACAGTATTTACACATCCTGTTTTCACTGTATATTCTCTGTCATTCAAACTACTAACAAAATTAACTCCACCGTGAACTTGTGTGGGAAATGAAGTTGCTGCATATAAATAATGTCTCTGATCTCTGCAGGCTGGTCTGGGAGGCATTCCTGCAGGACATTTCACTCACGTGTTTGTGAACCCAGGCAGGACACGCTGTGGAGACCCGAATGTTTGATCCCGACTAACACAGGTAGAGACAACAAGAGCAGCATATTTTCTGTAATTATACTGAAGCTTGCTTTATGTGTTGATTGATTTTGGTACCTGTGATATAAGGGCTGCTCCATGCAAGAGACTGGTCCGGGTTGTTCTGGCTGGAACCCCAAGCAGCCTCGACCCATTCTCGATCACCTTTGGTGATATGGGATGGAGGTAAGGATACATAATTCATAGTTCGATTGTTTGTTTTTTACATAGACTTAAACTTTAAAACATACTTTTGTCTACTTATGTGTGTGTGTCCTGATTCTGTTGTCTGTAGGAGTTCCCTCTTGGAGAGCTTATGATGATTTCTCTCTCTGTGCCGAGAGAAAGAACAATGGTGTATTCAACAATCGTTAAAATGCACCCGAAAAACTACATGCAACTAGATGTGATAAAGGGAGACAGTTATAGATTACTGCTTGACAGAACTTCGATATTCATTCTCCAGAATACATCTTCTAATCTGCTGCATTTCTGTTGGTCCTTTCAGGTCCCATGCCATTCTGAAGATTCCCAATGAGCTCTTCTATGATGGAAGCTACAGTGTCATGCTGATGAAATATTACGCAACTCCTACTGCAACTGAGGAATACATCAAACGGAGGTAATGAGATTCACATACTGCACACTGCAGTGAAACAAACTGATCATATAGAAATCAAACTTGCTTGAAAAGTGATGACTAGTGCCTACCGCACCTATGAACTGTATTACCCAAAATATGTGTAACCATTTCACATTAATTCTAGAGCTGATGATTGATGGCAGGTTTGTTAACTGGCTCCAGGTAGATCAGGAATTTTATGGGCAAAGTACTAAAACGATCGCTGGTTACACTTCTCCAGAATAAAGAGTTTTCTGCTGCCTCTGTTGTTTCCTTATCATTAATTGAATGTCAGACCTTAATATTAACATTTTGATGCTGTTTTTCTCGCTTTTTGAGAGAGGTTTTCATTGTGATTCAGTTAATAATTTTGGTGAAGAAGAGCGAAAAGGAGAAATAAAGTGAAGTACTACGACCATGAACACTGTGTTCAACATATGAGACAGAAGGAAGTCAGAATCGTTCCATTTCTTCACTGATGGGGTAGGAAGCAGTAGAGGAAAACTGATTTCTTAGATTGGTCAATATAAAACACCTGTGCTTCCAAAACACAGAACCCTAACCTAATGCTGATACAGAGAATGAGGACAGGTTGTTTATTTTCCCCTAATTCACCTTTTTAAGTTTACTCCACAACAACTGAATGTCCGAAATAATTTATCTTAAAATTCGATATAGAGCACCCCAAAACTTTGTGTTTCAACTTTTGACATATTTCCTGCATCTCTCAGGATTCCGTTGATCTTCCATGGGGTCTTCGGGGTGAGCCCGTAGAGAGCGTGAGCCAAGCAGGAGTCCTTCTTTCTTCAACAGAGCAGAGGGTAGGAGTGCTGATGAGCTATGTGACAAACTTTTACCACTGACACAGCAAGAAGAGACTGGGCAGCATCTCACCCGAGACGCCCAGGAAAAATGCTGGCCCCCCTAGGTCACAGAGATGAATTTCGTTCAGTTGACACTTCAAAGTCTGGTTCTGTCACACATTGAGTGCTTCTTGATTTGTATAGATTCAATGAAAGTTGTTTTGTCATTTAGGTGCTGAAATCGTGAGCCCTGGAAAAGTTGGGAAGAAGACATCAGGTGAGGACGGCGAATACACTTCAGGTAACAAAATATTTCACTAAAACAACATAAAACACACAAGGTCGCTACGATAATTTAGAGTTGTCTCGTGTTTACATCAGGGTTGGTCGGGTGGAGGAGTTCAGGGTCAGGAGAGGAGAGGTGTCTCGTTGTCTGATTCGAACAGCTAACTATTGAGAAGTTGACAAAAGTTAAAGCACAGGGTTTTGCAGGCCAGAGGTGCCCTACCACAAACACCACGCACACTTTCCTGTGACCATTCATGTGAGAACAAGTGCTCTGACATTCTTTGCTTCTCCACAATTCAAATGTGGCTGTGACTCGAGC
This sequence comes from Lates japonicus, assembly GCA_033238685.1. Taxonomy (NCBI): domain Eukaryota; kingdom Metazoa; phylum Chordata; class Actinopteri; family Centropomidae; genus Lates; species Lates japonicus. The sequence continues at coordinate 178,306 of BRZM01001380.1, read as the reverse complement.
CAAGCACAGAGTGGGGTGGAAACGCCACGAGTTTTGAACACGGATCTACTGGGCTGATGGGTGTCACCGCGTTAGCTCTGCTCTGCTGTGCAACATGCTAACAGTAGATCAATGTTACACGTTTGATTTACAAAATTCAGAGGCATTGCCTGTTAACTGTCACACACACTGCACCCCTCCTCCCCTCCTGGGTCTGCAGCTTCATCCATTTTTGGCAGCAGCGATGAGGAGGCCGATAACGTTGTTTCACTGGCATTCTTACGAAAACCGAAGGCGTGATGGCCAGACCAGCTGCTCTTTGCATTTAGGGTCATGTTCAAGGTGAGCTTACACATACCGGTTTCATCTTGTTTCGTCGGCATCTCCCTCAAAATGAATGTTTTGGTCGATGTTAAGAGGTATCCGATAACACACTTTGTTTCTGTCTTTTCACCGTCAGTCGGAGACGTAGGAGGTAATTTCAACTTTCAAGAACCAGTGGAGGGAGCGACCTGTGAACAAAAGGAGAGTCAAACTGCTGTCTTTATCTTGAGAAGGATTCAAATTTTTGCTTTAGTTGGATATATTGCTTTACCAGATACCTGGGTCAAAGGTTCATAAAAGATTTTGACATTTGTACTCAAATTCTCACGAGGCTCAAAAGTAACTCTGTCCACATGCATACAGCCAGTATTCACAGGAAAAAACCACATAAGATATATCTTTAGTGTCAGATTATTACATTTTGATTGTGAACTACAGAAACGACCAATGGCCATGAAGGACAGAGGTGATTCATGTTTAGGGCAGTCCTTGGCTACCTCAGTGAGCCTGCACTAACACCACTTTTTGGTGTGGTTTAAATTGCACAACCTCGACTTTGATCCTAAATTTTAGAATTAATATATATTGTTTTTAGAAATTTTGCAAAACCAGCAATGCCTGGCTCAGGCAACTAAAAAATGTGTGTGCCAATTTTAACAGTTATTTGTATTTTCTGAATTTAAAAATGAAGCTAAAAGTGCACTCAGTGTCAAACCAAAGAATGCAAATTGTTTGGATGAAGTTAGAAAAACACAAATGCTAAGACACGGTGATATCTTTTTGGAAATTTTAAGTGTGATTTTTCAATAAATTGACTATAACATCCAGCATCACTTGTACAGTTCTTGGAAATGTGACATAAGTATCAAAATATGAATTTGAATGCATTAAAAGTATTTCTAAAACTGTCAATTTCAGGACAAAATCAAGCAGTTAAGATACATTAGTATTTCAAAAATACTTTATTAACACGTTTGTCTCATCCAGACATTCAACACATCCCACTCCTGTTAGTAAGCGCCATCACAATCAACATTTTCTCTTGAACTATGGTGTTTGACAGAGCCTGTCAGGAATTAGCCCGAGGCCATAGCAACATTTCTGATCTCTAAGGATATGAATGTTCTGGATAAAGAAAGATCACCAGAGTTGTAGCTTATGATGGTGGTAAAATCAATGTCAGGGCCATCTCGGACACTTGTGTACGGTGTGTTCATAGCTTTTCTGGGCAGGGCTGGATCACGATGTCTATACAGTACAGTACAAACAACAACTGTCATACTGCCTCCTAATAGAGTTTGACTTTAACTGTATCATGGGAGCTGCCTGCTTAGGAAATGGTGGTTTAATGATGCGTCCTTAGTGGAGAAAACTACTGCAGTTTTGTACTTTCATTTCCAGTTCTGCTGCCAGTTCAAATCTCCAGTTAATAAGATTGGTGTAAAAATGTCAAACTTTGATTTAATGTTTGATTTTGGCCCAAAGACACTATGATTGTTCCCAGACACATGCACTGTGTTTACTCTGGTTGGCCTACGACCTTTTCAATTTTCTTGAGGCTAAACAAGAAAAACTTTGACGGACACTTACTCGCACTTACTTAGAAATCCTCATTTGTTCAGTACATTTCAAGGAATGTCCCTGTAGTGTCAAATAAAGAAGCTGTCCCTGTAAAGGCCCCAATTTCAAAATGTCAAGGTTACTGACCCGATTGAGCAAAACTGAGGTGATAGCAGTCTGATAATGACACAGTCTGAGCTGTCAATCAAGCTGGGTATTTTATTAAAACTTTATATACCCAGGCCAGCTATAATCTGTCTTTATATTAATATGGCTGTATACAGTATGCACTCGTTCTCCAGTGAATCAGAACACAGTGATGAATCTGACTGTATACTGGATCTGAAACAGATCCAGAGTTCAGAGAGGAGGCAGAGCTTGTTTGGGGGAAGGCGTTGGTGGCGTCTGTCAGAGCCAGTGTGGCGTATTTCTGATATTGTGTCCATGACAATAGGCTACCTCTCCAGTGCCAATTTGGCTATACGCCATGGAGGAGAGATGGACCAAGGTGCAGTCTCAACATCTCTCCACACAAATGGTACGCTGCAACCCGGTTTCCTTAGGTTTCCAGTGGATTAATACAGTGTGAACAGGCTCTAAATTAAGTCCTTTATGTCCAGGGCTGAGGGAAACAGAGCTCTGCTGACACAGCACTTTCGGTGGAATAGGACTTTCGGGGTGTAAAAATTAATAGTGGTGCGGCAAATAGATGAAGGATGGTGACTGAAGCTGATGCATAAAGGGAGACTGAGTGGTACATGTGGGTTCAAGAGAAGCAGGGGTTCTATGCTATTAAAGCAAAACTGAAACTCTGCAACGTGCAGCCGTGAGCTGAGAGAAAAGAGTCAGAAGAAATGTGAGCTAAAAAGACCCTTCTCTGTAAACAATCATAACACAGAAGCAGACTTATGATATATTTGTAAAGTATATACACATATAAATACAAACATTCATTCATACAGGAGGTGGGAGGGCAGGTCCTTCCACACAAACGAATTGATGTGCTGGTGGAGGAAACAAAACAGCAAACAAGCAAAACTAACTGTGTGAGTAGCAGAAGATAGTTGTTTTCAAAGGCTGATTTGTTTTGCTTTTAAACAGGTGTGTCAGTCTTTCATATTCGCCTGTGGCATATCTGCATCTGTGAAGTAAGTATATAGTCCCTTGAGCCATTGATTTAAGGTTTCTCTAACTTTGCTCTGTGTATGGCGGGGTCCTCCCTCAGGTGCTGATTGGCCCAGCAAACTCCATCTTCTCACAGTAGCTGGCAGCCACTTCTCTTCTTAGCAGCTTGCCCGGACCTGCAGCGCTACTCTGGTGGCATCTCAAACACCTCCACTTTGCCGTCCTTGGTGCTTGGCGGAGCACTCCAGGTAGCCAAGGCACTGATGCGGTTAGCCATGTCTCTGCCCTCCTCGGGTTTACTGGCAGCTCCTGGAGGTTTTGACATACAGACAGTGGGTTAGATTTAAGATTTTACACAGTGTTTGTGCTGTATTAGAGCTAAAGATGACTACTCATTATCGCCTTTGCTTGTTTGTTACTGAACCACGTGCAGGCGGTGTAACACTGCCTGTGTGTGTAATTCTACACAGCGTCCGGCGTAAGCTGAATCAGGCGTGGCGTCTAACACAGGAGCCTCTGCGTCAGCGATTGTGTGTTCTGCTGTTCCTGCTCTCCCTTTACAGGCGTCACTTTGTCTCGGTGGCTACCTCTGCGGCCTTTGTAGCATTGTAAAAGAGCGGCGAGGCAGAGATAACGTTGCAAAATTCCGCACCCAGACAGGCTGTGTAAAGGGGGCTTTTGACTGAGTGTGTAGACATTTGGCAGAGGCCCATTAGTTTTGGGATTAATTGTTGCCAGTAACAAATGGATACAGAAACACACACACACACACCTGTTTCATCTTGGCCAACTCCTGCGTGTGTGTTCATCATTTCCTAAGGTCCTTCTTATTTGCCCACGAGGATGATCGGGACGTTGGGACAAAAGTGTTTCACTTCAGGTGTCCATTTCTCGGGAATGTTCTCTACAAGGATGAAAATGTTTTAGAAATTAAAAGAAAAAAAACAACAAAAACAGTAGTGAAGCTGCAGTAAATTCAACTTCCTTCCTTACAAGGACAGCACAGTTGGGAGGCGTGTCGTTTCCTTAATGACTGTACAGACATAAACATCGAGAGGTCACAGGCCCTGGCTGATACATGGGCCCAATTGCTCACCAAATCAGTGTTATTTGCTCTGGAAGGGAGATGTCATGTAGTGATAGCGCAGGAATACCATCTGTGGCACTGCCCATAACAAAACACTGTGGGAGAAAACCCTGGGGCTCAAGTTTTGTATCTAACAAGGCATATTTATTCATCTGTTTGATTTGGGTTTTGAGAGCCAGAAGACTCAGATCCAAGCCTGGGGGAAATACATATGAGATATTTCATGTAAACATGCAGAGATTCCAGCGTAATCTCTCTGCGCCTCCATACAATGGCAGCAGCTGTATATTATATTCTGGAAGTCACAATAATTTCCATCTTGTTCCTCTTTAGTCTGGAAAAACCTGAATTAAAGCACTTAAGAGTCTTTATTAAGGAAGCATTGATCGGAAGAGTCAATCACAGTGGCCCAGTCAGGGACAATCAAACTCTTATTGATTTAAAATGTACTTTTCACTGTATTTAATTTATTCAAAGTGCTGTAACTGGGTAACAGTTATTATTGTATGATGTGTGAAATTACTTAATTTGAATTGAATTACTAAACCAGAACAGGAAAGCACAAAAAGCAGTAATGTTTGGCAGCAGCTAAGGTTAATTACAATAGCAATAATTCAATCATACATGAAGAAAACACCATTTGAATATTTTTTTTTTCCATTGTGTGGATCATTGCTTTCATGAAAGGCAGAAAGGGAAAAACCTATAGAGAGAGCTCATTACCTGACTATGCTGCATGGACAGACCAGCTCTCCTTGTGGTGGAAAATGTAGGTTTATGGTGTATTTGGTGAAACTAAAGCTGCCATCTTACTTCACTCCTCCTCCTAACTATGTCATTTGATTTTGGATACTCTGCATCAGTGCTGCTTGCACGTTCTGCAAATTCATAAATGTCTAGCACATTAAATGCCGAAACAAATTCAGCTTGGTCTAAACTGTGAGGGAAATCTTAACAGTAGCCATTCCTCACTGAGGCACAGCTACTGGGACAAAACATATATATTTTTCTTTATTTTCATCTCTCATTCACCCATTCACCTACATCTCATGACGTTTTCTTCTTAACTCAGAAATATTATTAAACTGAGGCACAGTAATAATCTACAATGATGTAAAATCTCACTAGCTTAAGTGTAGCTGAGCTTACCCTAAACTGTCAGGGCTGTCATGGAGAGGAAGCACATGGGATAACATCTGTGTCGGGGTGGGAGAGGGCCTCAGTCTGTCATGGTCTTCCTGACCTGCTGTATCCCACAACGCTAACTCCACCTGAGAGAGAGAGAGAGAGAGAGAGAGAGAGGAAGGAAGACAAAGAACAAAACAAGTGATGCAAGTGTTGGCTAGCACAGAGTGTAATTTCAGTTACATCATTAAAATTACAGCAGGATGAAGAGGAAAGGACAACAGAAACACAAAACAATATGGACAACACGAATGAGGCAGAATAACAGGAGAAAGAAAGAGAGTTTAATTTAATTCCTCCACTATCAGGCCCTGAAGAGCAACTCCCTGGGGTGGAGATGGCTCCACTGGGCTTCACTTAGGCTGTTAATCAAACTGTTGGCAGTCACGGCACCTGACCTGCTCTAGATAAAACAAATGCTCAACAAAAAAACATCTGCTAGAGGCTCAGCAAGAGCTGCGGCAGCACAGCTACATTACAACCACAAAATGCACGTACAGTAGCCTAGAAGTGTCATATCATGCACACATCATGTGGCTTTATTTCCTGTAAAGAATCTCTACAAAATTGACTGTGTGGTCTCTTAGCCCTAAACTGTCTTATCTTCCTACATCCTGCTGATTTAATTCTGCAGTGCCTTGCCTCCGCCACTGTTACAATCACAACTAGAAAACTGTGACCGTTACTGCTGAGAATTGGGCAAAAACAGTCTTAATCGACCCCAGAGAGCAGCCATTATGTTAGCAGTTCATCTATGACACTCTGACGTCTCACTGCTCTCATGTCTTGCCAAGTCTTGCCTGTTGGCTGACAAGCTACTTGGCAAGACTGGCTAGCCGCTTATTCAAGCACAGTCTAGCACATGGAGGCATTTTCCATAGTATATGAGACAGAGAGCTGAGCTGTGCCACATCTGTTGTCTGGGAAAGTGAGCTACACCATGCCATGACAAACCTTCACTGTCCATTTCTGCTGCTTTTGAAGTCTTTCTGCTAGGTGTCTCTCAGAGGTCAGCCTCATCCATGGTTGTTTACTACCAGGCCGCCTCTGTGAATTTTTCTATTCAGTTTCAGCTCTCCTTAATTTTTTGTAGCTACAAGGGAGTATAATCAGACATTGATAAGTAGGGGTCATCTATGAAAGCAGTGACAATGACTTGCCTGAAATATAGCACTACACCAAATGCAGTTTATTAAAAATCAGTAAACCACAGCTGAGAGGCTTGGAAAACAGTCAACTCTGTATCATAAAGCTGGCTGATGGCAGATTTTGCAGCACAGGAAACAGGAACAAATGGGACATTAGTCATGATGTATGAGGATGAGGTTCCAACCCTGCACAGGATCCTTTTCCTGTTGTTGGCTGGAGGTCTGCTGCTTTAGAACAATAGAAAAGACCCCAGGGTTGCTAACAATACACACTTATCATCAGTCTTGGTGGCACGTGGTTCTCAAACACCAGGACCCAACAGGGTCATTTTAACACTAAGCTGTTTTAGTTTGACAGATAAGTGGCATATTTCTAACCGAACTCTGATCCTTAACCTAAGTAAAAGTACAGATATGACAAAGTAAAAGTACTCATTACAGGTAGAGTCTTGTAGTCAAGATTCTACATAAGTAAAAGTACAAACACATTATCTAGTAGAGAAAGTTTACTTAAACTATCGAAAGTATTTCATTCTGGAGTAAACGTCCCTATGACTGCTTATGTGACATGAATAGATTGTTCATACTGATGCAACAACGTGTAAGCAGCAGTTACTGTTATCAACTGTCAAGGTGGAGCTACTTTGACTGCTTTAAATACTATTTCAATCTAAGGGTCAGGAGCTCTTCAGATATATCTCAGGGTCTCAAGATGATTAATGGGAAAGTAGGAAGAAAAACAAAGTTCTGATAAACTAATTTATATAATTTTTTTTCCAGACTTTTCTTTAATCTTTACTATTTTGTCAAAGATTGGATATATGACCTCTTTCCAGTTGTTAAGTAAGAATCCATCCTGAGGAATTAAGGAAATGTTTCTTTGGTGGAACTGCTGAAAACTCACAGACATTTGAAATCGGCTGCAACCAGACTTTCTGTTAACTTAGACAGTCCTGGCGTTTTATGTTTTTGTGTTGAGTATTAATCTGTAAAGTAACCAGCAACTACAGCTGTAAAATAAATGTTGCAGAGTAAAAAGTACAATATTCCCTCTGAAATGCTGCTTTATTATTCACAGTCCTCTCCACCAAAACAAATGGTAGAAATTTTTAAATATTAAGCACCTGTTTGCCATCAACTAATGTCAGCCGATGTAGTTTCTCAAACACAGTGGGGACGTAGACCTCCTAAGGAACTGGTCCTTACTTTAGAAGGCGATGAGCAGACAGGTCTTACCACAAACACCATCCCCAACTATCACCAACTTCTTCCTGATGGCTGCCATCTACAAAAAGAATACACTTTAGATTAGTCTTTGTGTTAAAGTTTGAGACTTGTCGGAATGAACAGCCAGTAAAACTGGTGAGAGTTAAGTCTTTTCAAACAGAGGAGGGAGGCTGAAAAAAGCAACTAGAAATAGAGTGAAAATGAGGGGAAGAGATCGAAGTCTGTTTAGAGCCACCCTCTTCCCTTTCCTGACTGCGTCCTGTGTGGCCAGAGGTGAAAAACAGAGAGTTGGGCTGGGGGCTCTGGAAAAGCAGTGGGAGGGAAGGAGCAGGAGGAAGCTCAGTGCTCAACCATGCTGCTGCACATGCAACTCCCGGACATACAGTCGCATTAAACAATCCTTAATGGGTCCACTTCTACACCCCTGAGGTGATGTGATTTACAGCTCTTACAGGTGTCTGACACCACCTCTGGTATTGCACATTTGTCCCTTTCTCTTTGCTTGTAATCCTGAAAGGTGTGTATATCCGGTGAAAATGTAGGTTGCGGGGAGATACAGCCCCACACACACAAATACACACGGATCAATAGCCATCTCCTAAGCCTGACAATAATACTGGAGAGAAGGCAGTAGGTGATGAGACAATGTCCTGGCACGCCTGCCACCATCAGCTTCCACAGATCTCTGACTACCTGGACCAGCACAGGCCTTTTGTATCCCCAAAGATCTGAACATCTGCCATCACACACATACAATGTCAAATCCATTGGTGGTGAATGGTGGAGAAATACATGGTCTTATCAATATCCTTGTATTAAGAATGATTGGATCATGTATGACTATTTGCATGGAAAATTGTTGCTTGAAATGATGAACCCACAAAAATTATCACCCTGACTCTGCAGCTCCCTGACTTTATAGCATCTTTCAGCTCATTGTTTTGGGGCCCTGGTTTTACTGTTTTGTTTTTTCACTCACATATCATTTAGGCAGCAGGCAGCTCTGAAACCCACTGTGCTACCTGCTCATTGCAAACAGCAGATAAAATCAACCTTCTTGAGTGAGAAATAATGGTGCATGTAGCTGCAGGGTCTGTCTTCCACTCAGGAGCTGGGGAGACCAAAAATAAGGCCTAAAACAGGGTGAATATTGGATTTGTAATTAGTAGCGAGACATAAACACAACTCCAAATGAACACTGCTCAGTGGCTGCTGGATGTGTAAACAGGCAACTGTTAGAGAACAAGTTTGCCATAATGGCAAAAGGTGACGATGTTAGTGGGGTTTTCCAAAAAAACAGTTACTGCAGGTTCAAAGACCATTAAGTAATATGACATTTCCTGTTGAGTAATATGAAGAAATTTGCCTAGACAGCAACAAATCCAAGCATATATTAAAGTAGCAGCCACTCAACAAATGTAATGGTTATGATGTCTTTAAAGGGAATTTACTTGAACTCAGTCATACAAGCTTATGCTCCTTCTTATTACACTGAGTTCCAAGGAACTTCGTGTTTAACTGCCATCCCTGCACACAAAGCAATCTCAGACTGTTCTCGACTGTGGTTCCCAGATTGTGGAACAACCTCCCAAATGCTATCAGAGCAGGGGCGTCCCTCTGTATCTTCAGGAATCTCTTGAAGACTCATCTCTGCTCCTCTCCTAACACCTCTAACACCTTAACTAGCACTTACTATGTACTTTCGGTGCACTTCTTTAACTGATCCCCTTCCACATTGCCTTATTAAACAGATTTACTACTTAGTACTTAATTCAAGGTCTCCTACTGCACTGAAGCTTTAGTGTTGTCTGTCACTTACAAGTCGCTTTGGATTAAAGCATCTACAAATGAGCGAATATAAATGTAATGTAAATGTAAATTTTGTGTTAGGGGATGGTAAACAGAATTTTGCTGAATTTATTGTTTCCTCTGAAATGGTCTGTGGGTGGGACAGAAAGGCCCTGTTGATACAAAATCTTCATAAAAACTGAATTGAATCCAATTAAATTCTTACAGCCTGCATGGTGGCTTATCTATGCAGAGTGACCAAAACAAGCTATTTTATTTAGGAAGAGCCTGAGGGATACATTATGCAGTACTTTCTCCAGCTTTGTTAAAAAACAGACAATGAGCCCTAAAGATAACTAAGAAGACCCAGGTGTTCCTGCGTGTTAAAGAATGAAATGTACATCTGTACATGAGTCTTCATTTGATTCTCTCAGCCTGTGCGGGCTGCTGAGATTTACCTTCACTCACTGTAACAACACCTACCATTTTCACCACAAGAGTAGAAAGACAATTGTTCAGTTTGGTCCCCCCCCCCCCCCCAACACACACATTAAATCAGGCCAGTGTGCTGTCAGTTTGTCTCTGGAGAGAGCCACCTGTTCTCTGTGATAGCAGGCTGCTGCTACTCCATACATCATACTGTCACTGCCAGAGGGGAAGACACGCACGCACACATACACACAGAGAAATACACGCACACGTGACTGGTAGCTACAGTGAAGCCCCAGAAAGCCTCAGAAAATGGGGCTAGTCCTGCAGATCTTGTACTGTGATGAAATAATGCGGCTTATTGACGACAATCGCTCTCGCAGCATGCTGCCCGCTGTGACAGTGGCAGCACATGGCGCTTAGTGGGGATAATGGCCCCTTTCCTTTGCATTAATGTGCCTGTGAGTGTGAGCACACTGTGCCAGTACAAGGACGAGAACAGGGACTCCAAGGACTTCTTCCCTAATAAGACAGCGTGTGATGCGTTCTGCGTACAATGTGGCATGAAATGACTGACTTAAACACTGATAAGATATCCAGACAATACAAGGTTGCATAATATTCACTCAAAGTGTAAGTAATTATACCATCAGCATCTTACATAAAATTAGTGTTGTATCAGAATCTAACCACTGCATTATTGACACATGAAATAAACTTTTGAGAACTCTCCAGTATATTTCAAATAAATGCAATAAGACTTTTTTGCATATTGTTCAGCCCTAGGTCCTTCAAATCTAAGAGACTAGTTAATTAATCTACAAATTGACAGTTTGCCTGTACCAAACAAGCATGTTCCCTTACACTGGGAGAACAGGATTTGTAGGTTGGTGCTTCTCACACACAATGCTTCATTTGTTATGGTATGTTGTGACACATTTTACTTTTTTAAACTGTGTCTTAATTGCAGCTCCTGTGATTTGGATACTGCACTTGGCCATTTTGTGATTTCAATAATATTTCAATTAACTGTTCAGCCGCAGTTCTTGATGTGAAAAGTGACAGATGTCAAGAATTGAAAAAAACAGAATAAAAATAAAAAACCTCAAACTCCAATTCACGTCCAAAACGGTGTGAAGTAGATGTGAATGGTTACAGAAATTGTTAGACATGACCCCCTTCAGTTCTGATGTTGGAAAGGTTGGGAGGGAGGGGGTTTCCAAAGCTGTTTGATCATGAGACAAGCTTGTCCAAAGAAGCATAGTGCTGGCGCCACTAGACTCAGTCTCTGACACAATATGTGACATTTAGGTATAAGAAAAATGTACCAGACAGTGTAGACATTAATAGCTGGCTATTTGGTTGGCAGCTGTAGACCAGTGAAACTGGTTTAGGCGTTGAGGTTTCATTATACTTATTATTAACTCGTGAACTTTCTATTTGTATGCTCTTTCGGCACAGTTAACACTTCCTGCGGGTAGCACACAGTCAAAAGCTTTTGAGCAAAGAGAACAGACCAAGACTTTCCTCATACAAAGCTGCAATAGGTCCTCAGTTATAATAACTGGTAGTTTTAACCCAACATGCTCCGTTTTCTAGCAAAGGTGCTGTTAGGCGAAGATCTGGAGGTGCTTAATGTGTTCTGTGGGTTTCCCCAATGTCATTTCTGTTCTCATTAACCTTTCTCCCTTCCTTTCCTGGTAGGAAATGAATGGCAGTGAGTAAGGGAGGAGAGAAAATGAGCAATGGGAAAGATAACTGGAATCCACCCATTTAGTCATTCCCCCCTCATTCTTTGAGAATTTCTCCCCTCAGGTCAGTTCAAATAAGCTTTATTAGCACAGAGGAGGAGGTGAACACAACCGGTCCCTCCTCTTCCTTCTCTTTAAGTCAGACAGCTCTGGACTCAGTGTGAGATTTCTCTGTTCGCTCTGACAAGAACATCAGCTAAGGCACCGCATAAGTGTGAGTGAGGATAAGTAAGAGCAGACACACACTTAACAGGGCTGAGGTTATACTATTTTATGTGAATATTACAGATATCAAGTCAAGACACTTTCATCCTTGCCTTCAAGTGAGTTTAATGACACCAAAAGGTCATATTTCAATATTATTAATTATTTTAAAAACACTACATTAAGCTCATTAAAAGCAAATGAAATGCAGCTAAGAATATAATCTTACAGTGCCTGTATTCATTGTTCCGCCATTTGCTGTGGTATTATGACACTCTACTTTGTGCTATATTCAACAATCAATAATTAAGTGTGCCCTGGATTTTATATTGTGGTAAGTAGGCTTCTGTTGACATTGGGGGGGGGGGGGGGGGGGGTAATTTTAAGAGAAAAAAACAGTTGAAATAGACTCATAAATAATTAAAATATGTGGTACTGAAATTGTACCACTCTTACTCAGAAATTAAAGTCACCATAGCGCGGTGAAACCAGCAATACAGCTTGATAGATTTCTGATATTTAGAAGAACAGTAGGAAGCAAAAATGCATTTTAAGTCATGGCCTGGTGATGAACCAGAGTATACAAGCAGAGACATACAGAAACTGCGGCACACACACACACACACACACACCACACACACACACACACGCACACACACACGAGCCTCAAAGAGGCCGTTCATTATAAGCTGCAGGACACTGCGTGTTCACGATGTCTGAATGAATGATCCTGTCTTGCATAATGTTGGTCCTCGTATGGTAGCAAAGGACAAAGTTCTCATTCTAGCACATACGGCACAGAGGCTGATCTCTCGGGCCGGGGTTTGAGTCTCACACCTACGGTAGTAACACATTAATGATCTTGTTCATCAGACATGGCGGGGTGATGGGGGTGACAATAGTGCAAAACCAATTAGTGACCACTCCAGGAGGTTCAGACAGACAGAAACTTACTTACTCCTCTTGATGTATCAGCCAACTTCCTAATCACATGGATCATAGGCATCTCAAGTGTTACACCAACCCCTGCATGTAGTGACCCATTTGATTATGAGTATACTCTAAATATAAACTGCAAGCGCACTTAGTCCAATTCAAGCAAATCGTAAAAGTGCATTGTTAGCACTTGTGTATATTATTTTTTTTTTACCTCAGTAACAGGACCAAGTGATGGAAATCTTCTCAACACAACATCCAACTTGGGCTCAAAGGGAGATTAATACTATGATATTAGACTTATCTAAATGCTGAGTGCATTCAAAAGTTCAAAAGATCAAAACTAACAGGCATCTACCCGACAACTGTACATATTTCACTGGTTACATTTTGATGATATTAAAGCTTGTTTGTATAGCCACAACCAGAAGGATGCCTTGAGTGATCCAAGTTCTTACAATGATGGATCCATACTAGTTTATCTTAAGGCCCAGTGCATTTCAAACTTTTCTTGGTTTTGTTCTGAGTGTGTAACCTTTCGCTTACCCACTGTGCTCTGTGGAAAGAGTAGAAACTGCTGATGTTGTGAGTGGGTGAAGCACATGTGAAGCTGCTGTTTATTTTGTAAGTAACAGACAACTGCACAATTAATGACATGTGAAGGGCCGAGCAATGCGGCAATCAGCTCTGGCACAGGACATTTTAAGGCACTCTGCTTATGTTTCAATGACCACGCTGCAGGTGGACCACACCTTTCAAATGCTGCACTGATTGTTGTGGCTACATTTAGCACTTAAGTATTTTGTTCGTCGTTGAACCATCCACTATCCTGCCACCAACAATGACAGACACTTCTCTTTACAGGCAGCCTTATTTATATTTCTATTTTTAAAAAGGGTGCCAACACAGGGGCCGCCAAAACTGCGGGGTTGTCCACCAATAGAAGTCTGAACCGTTCCTGCAGTTTCTGGAGCCATAACATGTCATCCAACAAGTCACCAGTGACCAGTCAAATACATGCAAACACAAATTCATAGTTCTGACACGGCCTATAGTCAGTTGCAGTTTTTGTGTATCTGATAAGACTTCAAACTTGGATTTGTTAACTAGACTTCCCTGATTGTATTGTATACATCAGCTATACCTACAATCATTCTTAAGGTAGAGTGCAAGACTGTGGTGGGACCTCAGAATACAACAACCCTGAAAGACCACACGCGGTCCAATACTGGGAGGTTTGTGGCCAAGTCCAGCAGGCCAGGGAGAAACTGCGCTAAAACCAATTAATGAAAAGAACAGTCAAAACTAATCAGTGGAAGTTATTAATCTATACTGTGCGAATAAAAGATTTGGATACATACATGGGTAACTGGTTTCAGTTTCAAGTCCAACATATGTGGGGGAAAAATTAAAGCAGCACATTTTTCCATATTAGGCCAAATGCAAAGGAAGGATGCCACATCTCTGACTTTTTTAGATATACTGCTTGAAGTCACTGAATAAATACAGAGGAAGGTAAATATAGAATTACAAGAAGATAAAGTGGCAGGATTACGAAAGCTGCTCAACAGATTTATATCTGACCACACAACAAATACATACTCCGTTTCCTTGGAAATGGCACAAAGCAACTCTGCCGGGATTCCTCCTGTTAAATATAAACTAACTTTCGACGCACAGGTGGCGTACAAACAAAAACTTATCAAAGATAAATGTTCACCAGATGTAGCTGTACAGGTATTGACACACTGATAGGTCGGAGGAGAAAATGCATTCCACATGGTGATTAATAATGGGTCCAATGAATATCTTTACGTCTGACTGCGTAAAAAATGTGGGAGGACACATGCACGGCCATGAGATCTCTCACCCCACTTTCAATCTCCTCTCACCTTTTCCTCAAAACACACAACCCTCCCTCATCCCTCCCCACCAGGGTCTCTCTCTCCCTCTATACACTTGAAGCCCATTCTATAAAGACACAGTACATGTGTGTAAACATATTTTATTTTAAGCTTATGTAGCTAACTGTTCCAAATGCCCAAAGTTGCTGTTCTACTGTTGATCTGCTACAGTACATACAAGCATAGCCAGTTACATACCTCTGATTCAAATGTTAGCAGAGTTAAAACATATTTGGAGAGGTGTGTCAAGATTCAGAGAGCAGGATAAAACTCTAGCCAACAGTTCCAACTAACATTGTAATGGCTGGAGCAGCTTATGGTTACAAAGTTTGCTTTGCATTTACTTCAGCTACAGTTCTCAGGTGCTGCTGTTGGTTTGAGAACTGCGGTTCAACTTTTTTCAAGTTCTGCTCATGTCAAGGAAAGCGTTATTGTCTAAATATGTCCCTGTATCTTATGCGTTTCTGCCACAAAAAACATCGGTTTTAAAAAAAACAATCCATCAACAGATTATATTTAATAATTGATTGATTATTAAAAGTATTTGAATAATTGAGTTAGATCACAAAAATTCACTTACATTTGGAAAAAACTTCTAGGATGTGAATGTTGCTGGTCTTCTTAGTTTCTATGACATTAAACTGAATATGTTTTGGGTTTTTACACTATTAGAGTAGGATAAAATGATATCTGAATGTCAGCCTGAGCCCTGGAAACTGTGAAGAGCATTTCTTTAATTTAACTAGAAAATAAGCACTTGAGTTAGTAAATAATAAAATAACTATTAGTTGCAGCACCACAAAACATTAAGTACTCCACTGATTTGCTTATTCCACTCATATAACTTGCTCTCAGACTCACCGTGGACAGTTTAAATAAATAGGTTTTGAAAATGATGCAGTGGGGTGAGATGATCTCTTTTTTGCGCATTCTTCTTCCTTGTCAAAATCCTGCCTACAGCCCACCCTCAACACAACTTTCCTGCCAAAGAGAGAGAGGTCAATTGGACGTTGGGTGTGTTATATAAGCAGCAGCTAATGTAATATCAAGTTACTAGCGTTAAGCAGAGATGAGAGGCAGGCTACAAAAGCCAGAAGATTTTCAAACTTCTGGTCTTCAACCACAAACTAGCAGCTTCCTCCACCGGTAACATCACCTGAGGCAATTTATTAGACTTTGATGTGTAAAGATCAGCGTATTCCTTTAAAGAAAACCATTAAGGGAGGTGCAAGCTGTACTTAATGCAGAACAATTTAGTCAACAAACATACTCAGACTGCCGTGAAAAATTAAATTTTAATGAAGCCTACTTAAGGCTAATGTGCACACTATGGGGCTGTACAGTGTAGGGAGAAACAAATTAAATATAAAAATAGAAACACACTGGATCAAACACTGGCTGGAACTGGAAAGCACAAAAACTTTTTTTAGGATGTATCTAGAAAACTCTACTGCTTTCCTGTTCAATTTTTTCCGAAACAACCTTTTTGCCCTGAGGTCTGAAGCAGAGAATTCTGCAGAGAAGCTGAGCGTGGGCTCAAAATTTTCAAGGTTGAATTGAACTTGGGACCAGGAAGTGGCTGCTCAGGATCCAGGCCAGGGAGGAGGCTCAGAATAGAGACTGGAGCCCAAAATAGGACAGAATAGTAGAGACTCCCCAGCCCATTTATCACAGTGCATGCAGCTCAGCTCAGAGAGAGAGAGAGAGAGAGGAAGGGCAGAAAGAGAGAAATATCACAGAATTATCCCTTCATCCGCTCTGAGCCTCCGCTTGCAGACAAACAGACAGAAAAATCCGGACAGATGGAGGAAGGAAGGAAAGAGAGGTGTAGTGGTCAAAAACTAGAACATGATGTGCCATCACAATCAACAGATGTGAAGCTTAAAATACCTAAGTGTGATAAGACTTTAGTTTATATTCCATAGTCTGAAATAAATAAATGAATTAGAAGTTACTCACAGGGTGAGTTGGGAACAGAGCTAATCAGGATTTGGTTAGAAATGATGAATGTATTTCTGCTCTCAAGTCTTTATTACCAGTCTGCTATTACAACATTATAAAAGTATGTGAGGGACTGGCTGACTGGACATGGCCGAGGCAGCTGACTTATTTGTACCTTGTTTCCTCTCTATTAGGTTCTTTGGCCCCTCTCTTACTTATACTCTTATCCTCCCACTCCAGGCTATTGTTCTCACTCTGTCTTCGTCTTATCCTTCTTCTCTCTCTCTCTCTCTCTCTTTCTCCCTCTCTCTGTCTGTGTGCAGTGTGATCACCATCAGGGAGCTAATGTTACGTATCCTTAGGGTGCTGCATTCCTCCTTGCCAACTCCATACACAGCACAAATAGCTGGCACACATACACACACACGTCACGCAGCCTGGATGGAGTCACCAAGCCCAGCACCAACAATGTTCCTCCTCGTCCATCAGGTTGCTCAGGCCTCAAACAGCGTGATGTTTTTTGGCGTTTAGGATGGGGTTCAACAGCATTTTATTGAAATCCGTCATTATCCGGAATCCTTCAAATCTGCTTTTTGAATTTCATTAGGTTTCAGCTTTATTATTTAGCCTTTACTTTAGAACTGAAACAATGGACTGTTAATCTATTAAAATCAACAGAAAAATAACAACTATTTGATTGATCATTGTAAACTTAAGTTTTGGGAATTTGGCTGAGATGCAAAGATGTCCATGCTTTGCTTTTCTTGATATTAGGATATTTGTTTTCAAATTTTGTAGACTTAACAATTGATCGAAAAATGTATTGGCAGTTGGTAATGTAAAAAAAAAAAAAAAAAAAGAAAAGAAAAAACTTCATGGCCAAATAACTAGCCAACAATCATTTTTGTTGACTACTGACAAAACACTATATTTAAGTATCAGCCCTAACCAATGTTCCCAATCTGGAAATGGGATAGACAGCATAATATTTAAATATTCATTAAATATATCTGACACATTCAATTAACAGCTGTGGCCAACAAACAAAACTACTTACTCCTGAGCTGAGGTCCTGGTTCATCGTCAATTCGTCATCGCTCATTTATATATTGTTAAATCATTTTGTTTATCAAATAATAGAGAAATTAAAACATTTTTCAAGTGGAAAAACACAATTTCTAAAAAAAATAGTTGAAAAAAAAAAAAAAACCCACAATGAGATTTAGTTTGTTGTCATATGAGACAAAGCAGCAAGAATTAACAATGAAGAAGCCGGAGTAGTGAATTTTTGCTTGAAGAAAAATAATTATCAAAAGGTGTGGATTAATTTATGTCAATCGTTAATCAATAAACTGACAATCTTTTGCAGTTCATGAATCAAAGTTTTGTGAAATAATTAGAGGGGACATAAAAAGGTTTGATAGAGATCTGTTGTTACCATCTGGAGTTTAACAAACATAGGTACAATGCCAACGGGGATACGGGATCCAATTATCAATTCATCCTAAACTCTGCTGCTAAACTGCAACTCAAAAAAGAATGTTAAGCTTTTCTAAAATTGTCCTTTTAGGGACTTCCTGGAAAAGCTACAAGCACTGGATCCAAACGAAACTCTCCCAGAGATTATTTTGTTCCCCAGTGGATTTCTTGCCTGCATGCTGCCTATTATGATACACACTTTGCTTCTCACACACACAGTTCCTTGTAGACATGTTTGTTAGCGTCCATTTGTCAAATGACTAAAAACAGAAACAGTTAAAACCCAAACGCTTTCCTATGTTCACTGTGTAAAGAAACTGCAGTAATGTTAGTTCTGATATAGCCTGGCCTCCTTGGAAATACCAGCTGATGGAAGACTAATCCCAGAATGGATACTGTATGGGGACTGTTGACACCTCGGCGATAAGCATCTAAAGAAGCAACAATGCACAAATCAGCAGCTCGCCATAGAACATAGCTATGAGTTGGAAGAATAGGAAAAACCTCTCAAGAACCCTGTTCTGTCCATGCAGGACCTCCTAAACATTTTGCTTGTGGTTTGTGGAGTGTGCTTCCTACGTTTGAATCTCAGGCGGCATGTACAGCAGGCATAAACTAAAAGAAACACTCATAGTGGGTCAGTGGTAAAGAGGAATGTAAAGAGGAACTGTGAGGCACAACATCAGGGTAAAATACAGCGCTGAGAATCCTGGCATATATGGGCTTCTGATCCATAATAGTTTTTCAGAGGCTTTCAAGCCACTGGGCTATTCAGTGGTCTTCTGAGGTGACCTTGTTGATGCAGCAAGAGGAAAAGAAAGAGGCTCATATGCTAGGATGGAGGTATTGCTGTCATAATGGATATTGTATACACCAGTATATATATATATATGTGTGTATGCGTTTAAGTACCTTATAGTTCCTGTTGTTACAATCTCTCCTACGAAGAGCTCAGCAATCAAACACTGTCCATAGAACAGTATTGAGGGAATTTCATGCAAAAAAAGACAGCAGCTTTGTACAATATGCATGATGTTCCTAAATCAGACTGCAAACCTCATGTTAATATCAAATGAGCCTAGAATTGGTTAAATTGCAGAGGTGATGACTACTGATCTCCCACCACTTACCAAAATTGTTTGATGAAGCCAACACTTTGAAGCCAGGAGAACGCTACAGCAATCTCTGCTTTCAATGAAATGCATGAGAATAGTCTATTAGAAATATGTGAACCTATCAGCACTTTAGGTCATTACATGTTCACACTAAAATATATGAGTTCTGTTCTAGCAGTTGTTTTTACTGATACTGGCTGAGTGAAATGACCTCACAGTTTAGAGCTGAAATGATTGGCAGATAAGCCATTAGATCCAATCCAGACAAATTAATTGGCAGCCATTTGTTTTAATTGATTGTTGTTAATTGTTTAAATCATTTTCAAGCAAAAACACCAATTCTTCTCTGGTTTAGCTTCTACAACACGTGAGGGATCTGCTGCTTTTCTCAGTTGTATATATCACTGTAAAAATGAATATATTTGGGGTTTGGTTCTGTTGGATGGACACAACATGATATATAGAGGCATTTCGCCACCATTTCCCTGACCTTTTATTGACCTATTAAATCCGAAATATAGATATTTTGACCTGTTTTGGTCCTCCACATCACATTTTGTTGTATTTCACTATAATGCTCTCCATTATTAACAAGCTAGTAGATAAAGGGATCTCTATTTAATTTGGGCTTTCTCATTTATGCACTCAGAAAACCTTGCAAAACATATAATTACTCAATGTTTTGATCAGAGATATTCAACCTTATCATTTCTGCAAGGATTCCCGCATGTGTGACCTCCTTTTTCTTTTCCGCATACTAACATATCCAACCCACCATACATAGTATTTATACTCTCAAACAATACAACTACTTTTACAACCCTAATACAGCCAGTTTCACACTGAGCAGCTCTGGATTACATCACTGGGTACAGAGACTGTCAAAACCACAGCAGACACAGGACTTCTCTTTTATGTTAATGTAGTCTGGATTGGGGATTTCCACAACATTTCCTTTTCCTACACTAGCACTGATTTCTGGTGGGTTTGTGCACCACTGGGTAACACTTTCACTTCTGCCCATTACCTGCAAACAGCTTGGTCAGCACTCAGCTGTTCACCTACAATGACATCATAGTTTCTCCTGTAGTGGCCACACAAACACATTTTTCCTGCAAGCATGCACCCACAGACAGACAAGCTGGGTGGATGTAGGAGAATATTATTGTATGCATTCTTCTCCTTTATATGTGTATGCCCTGCAACACCCTGTGTGAGAGTGTGTTTGTGTGTGTTTATGCGTGAGACAGTGTTATACAAACACAAATGGGAGTAGTCCAGTCCTTGCATGATATAGTTTTGCAGGTTTCGCTTTTGATTAACGCCAAATACCGGTTTTGCATTTTTGTTACGGAGGAACACACCAAGACAAGAGACCACGCAGCTGTGAGATATGAGGGTCTGTGCTTCAGTAGCCGAGCAGCACAACAAGGGTGTGGTGGCTCGGAGAGAGGAATTTCCTCGGGACAAACAAATGTCCAACATTTTTTTTAGTACAAATAAGGAGCACATACTTCCTGACCACGCATAACCGAATGAGGAAGGTCACTCAGTAGTTAGCCTTGAATTTACTCTGTATTTTTTGCTTTCGTTTAGGAATTACTGGAAAGCAAAACACTCGATACTACCGAGTCCCGTTTACTCGCCAAACAGGTTTTCAAAGGGAAAGACAAGATCAACTTTTTTTTTTTTTCCCCAGACAGTAAAGGTCGCCTCTGCCTGCCTCCACAGCTGAAGTCCATGTAATTAAATTACATAATGAAGTACATTACGGGTAGATACAGGGGCTGGGTCCGTGTGGCAAGAATGCCGATGTGATCCACATCTTCGACAGGGTTTGGCTGGAGCGAACAAACAGGTGTGTCCCCAGTTTGTGGCACTTTAAACTCACATTTCTAACAAACTAACCTCGAAACAGTCGAGCCATTCCGCTGCAAAACTTCTAAACAAGTAACAGGTTTCAACTCGCCGAGCTGCTCGTGGTAGCTGGGCTCATTAACGTGTCCAAGGAGAAGAGCGGTGGTCGTTTTAACTACTTTTTCCTCAAACCCTAAACTCCCTTTATCAACTCAAGAAGACTCTAGGCGCTTTTGCTTAGATAGAAACAATACAAGCGAATTTTGTTCTCTTACCTTTCCCAGACTGTGCTTTCAAATACCGAAGACCTCCGTGTTTCCTCCTCCCGTGAAGCGGCCGTAATCAGAGTCAGCGGCCGAGAAGCCAAACCGATGCTCACAAGACCCTCCCAGAGTGCTGCATTCACGGATCCTCAGAAATTTAACTTTCACAATCCTCCTGCGAGGGAGGTTTGTAGTAATGACGCCGCAACTATCACTTTCATTGTCGATTAATAAACAAGTGCCCACATGTGGGCTGACCTTGGCTGTTGTCCTCCTGTGTTGGCTGCCAGCTGGTAAGATTTTCTGTGTGTGAGTCAGAATTGGTCCAAATGTGGTAAGTAAGCGCAGCCATTCAGTTCATTCGTGTTCTGACTTGGGCCAAGGAACAATCTTAAAGGTTCCTGCATTCCTGTTGTGCCATCAATACAAATTTAACTCAACATATTACCTGTACTAGGAAACGAAAAAACATAGGATTAGTATATATTTGGGAACAGGCCCAAACTACAACTTAATGTTCATGTCATTTTTAATATACCTGTAACTTTTGGAAATCAGGCATAGAAGTGGTCTTTTGGGCTAATAAACAGTGACTTCATGACCTTATACTATACTTCTTTGTGAAAGAAAATAGTCACAGATGTCAACCAATAATTAACATTTTATCCCACAATACATTACTACTTGAACCAAAGCAGAAAAACCTCTTTCCTATAAAAGTCATATTATGGAGTATAGAACCATGGAGGCTGTAGCAGGGTTGCAGTTATGTTACCATTTCACAGGCATCAATATGTATTAAAAAGTCTTACATTTAATTTACTGAAAGCCTACTGACCATAGTAGTTCTGTGAGTTATAAAAGGAGAAGTTACACACCTGTAAACTACACATGGAATTGTTGTGACAGTGGACTGTGCTGCAGGAGGGAGTTAAAAATCATTTTAAGAGTTTCAGTCAGCACCATCAGACCTGTAGCAAACACTGCCACTACTAATTTAAGCCATTATACCATTATGAATTATAGTTATGGACTGCTAGAAAGTACTGAAAAAATCAGATATAACCCAAAAGAATTCTGGGCCATATTGTTCCTACAGTTTTTCATCATACTTAAATACTTTGGTCAGTGTGGTCATAAGAAAAAAAATCTTGAATCAAACTTGAAGAGCACTGCAGAAACGCTTCGTTCAATTTGTGATGAGAAGATTTCCGACTGTACCTGAATGCATCACGGTGTCTTTGCCGTTTGAGATTCCAGCGCCTGCACGCTATTGGCCCAAAGGATTCAACCGTTTCGACGTCCCCGCCCCTTTACGGTTAGAGAATAATGACATCATTTATATAAACAGGGTTGTTATTTAAATGGTCAACAATAGTTTGGTGTTCTGTTAGTTTACAAACAACGCTTCAGTGTTATTCATGAAGTGTCATTAATGAAGTTGTTGTTGTTGTTATTGTTATTTTGATGTTGTGTGAGGACATGGACTTTGACCCAAGTGCTTTTCTCCCACAGTGAAACAGGAAATCACACAGCAGGGATTTGAGCTTTTTAACATGCCATTCTCTCAGTGAGGTCGGAAGTTCATTCACCCTAGAGTGTTGTACGCTGTATGAGAGAAAAAAAACCCCCACAGTGGCTCCAGGGTAAGAAGAACATTTCATGATCTACACTAGGCATATTAATAACCCACAGTAGCCTATTATGAGCACTCACGATCATTTCAAGTTCTTTTAAAGTCAAGCCAAGAAGTTTTATTG
The DNA here is from genome assembly GCA_033238685.1 of Lates japonicus. NCBI lineage: Eukaryota > Metazoa > Chordata > Actinopteri > Centropomidae > Lates > Lates japonicus. Next base: position 155,244 of record BRZM01001380.1, on the reverse strand, counting down.
TAGATAAACACCTAGCGGGCAAATTTCTGGTGCATTAGTTTTGCTTCTCATGAGGAGAAAAGTGTCAAAACAAAGACTTAGTTGTTGAAAGGTTGGAGCCACAATCTTCCACAACAAACTGAATGCTTTTGACTTCTCTGCATCTTGGCTCCTTGACAGTAATTTGAACAGTTCTCTGCAGTTTCCATGGTAATATCCACCTATACATGTAGTTTGAGATGAAACGGTGCACAGTGGCACCTCCTAGTCCCATACAACAGTGATGCTATTTCTGCAAGCTGTCGGAGGAGGGGGGGGGGGGGCTGCTGCTGACTGATCTGCATTGACTGGAGAGAGATGAGTGTCTGAAGTGGAGCCACACTTCACAGAGAACATAGCCCTGCATATGGATTTACAACATTCCTATACTCTCTATGATTCTCTCTCTCTGTCCCTGTATAAACCGTGACTTTGACACAATGTGGTGCATCAGCCGATTCTGTAAACTTAAATGGTTCTTCCAGCGCAGATTATTTAGAGACATCAATACTGGTGGGAACTTCAAATATTTACTTGAATCAGTGCACACAGAGTGAGTTTTGACTCCAAACAAACTTTTGAGTTTCTTTGGTATTTCAGCCTTCAAGTCTAGTCACACCAGCATCATAATGGTGAAATTTCAAACTGAAAGCAGCTCATTTCAGTGGCGACGCAGCAGTCAGTGCATCTGTTTGTGGTGGTGAGGTAAGTTTGCGTGGTGCTTTTGCATAGGGTTAAACTTTGACATGTACATTTATACCATTAGCAGCAGTAAGTCATCTAGACAGTGTGGACCTTTGAAGTAATGGAAGAGCCAACATGTAGCAAAAAAGAGAAAGCTGTCATAGTGATTATTTCCATCCTAAGCGACACTTATATCTTCAGTTTGCTCATATTGTCTGACTACAGTTGTGAACCTTAAGATATTCAGTTTGCTGTCATATATAACAAAGATTAACAGCAAATCATCACCCTGGGAAACTGAAAGAAGAGAATCTACTGGTCAACTAACCACTGCAGCTCTAACAATATTAGCTGTGTTGCACCATCCAATTTAATATACCCTTCTCTGCCAGAGTATAAACTACTCAACAAAAGAGAAGTGGCATGGTTTGTAGAGCTGAAGTAATCACTACCTCTTCATCTACAAACATCTGGCACCACCTGTTTCACAAGGAGGTGTGACTGAATTTCAACATGTAACTTTCTGAACCTAGAAACATTTCATTTTGTCATGAGAGCAGCACAAATGTAAAAAAAAAAGGATAGTTAAAGTATTCTTTTCACCAATATGTAAAACATGTTACATTAACAACAAGGCCGGCAGTCTGTAGGCTGTAATGAGATGAGCAATGAGTAGTCACCAAACAGTAGCAGGGGCCAAGATGAGTGGTATTTCCAAAATTTAGCACCACTGCCGAGCCTAACTGAATTTCACCACAGAGGTCAAATGTCAAAACTGAATGTCTTCAGCACCATACAGGAGCCCTGAATGGAGGAAAAGTCAAGGTATAACTGCTGGATACACAACACAGAGACACTGTTGCTAAATTAGGTAAAACCATAATCTGCAGAGGACAACTGCCAGTAAGCTGTCAAGAGACAATTATCCTGAATTATTCAATAAAACAATAAGCCCTGAAATAAGCCTCATCTGCTGTATGCAGTATCATTGGCATGTTAGTGTGTGGGCTCAGTCTCAGTGCAGCGAGTTTGTACAATAAGCCTCGAGGGGACAAGTTGTCAACACCCACACAGCTACGAGTAAGCTAGACTTTGTCACAGTAACTTAGACAGTATAAAGTGAGTTGGTGGTTTTCATAGGGTTGATGAAGTACAGTCTGAGTGCAAGAGTTGAACCCATGGAGTGAGTTCGGAAAGAGGACAGGAAGGAGTCGGGAAAGAGGAGCTGGAGTGTGGTTTAGAGGAGACTGAAAGTGATACACAAGCAGCTCAAAAATAAAATCAACAATGGTCAAAAAGAAGTCCAAAAAATGTTGTCAAAGAGACGGGATGAATGAACTAGACTGTGAATAATCCCTACCAATTATCTTTCATACAAGTATTGAGAAGTTAAAAGAAAGTTGAGAGGACTCAATCAAAAACTGTAACGTTAAATGAAAATTTAAAGGTTAAGAAAAAAAAAACAAAACACTAAATTAAACTGTGCAAATGGATTACAAAGCTGTACACACAAGTATGGCAATTTGTTAACAAACCAGGAACATTGTCACATGTCAATTTTGCATGAACAACCAAAGAAGAATTGTAGTGCTGGGTTTGCAGGGATGCAGCTTTATTCTTAAACTACAACAGATTAGGCTAAAACTAGGAAGAACACACTGTTTTCTATTCCTTTATCAAAAAATAAATTAGGGTGCACACAGTGTCACAGATCATGCCATTAAGGTAAATTCAAGAACTTAACTTTTGCATGTTAATTTTAAATGCAGGATCTTGTATAACTTGGGAAGACTGGAAGTATGAGAGGAGTTGCACATACAATGGCCTATAGCCTTTTATTGATTTATCAAAGCTTATGCAATTCAGTATCGTGGTCATAGAGAACCTTCACCCTCAGGACACAACATCAAAATATCAATAAAATCCCTGTGAAGCCCAGACTTGGCATTTCTCATCTTTTTCCCACGCTGGTCATTATGGATCAGTGAACACAGAAAACAAGAGAATCAAGCTCGAGGCTGCAGTGAACCACTGAGTCACCCATCATGTCCCTGGGGAAGTTTACTCATGAGAGAGGAGTTGGACTCGATGTCCTCGCTTCACCCTGCAGCTAAAACACGAGGGCACAGTGACATCTAGTGGTGTTATACACTCAGTACAACCTACATCCATATTACTGTACAGGCTAATCTTCAGGAGGAGAACAAAATACACCTCATCAACTTCAGTTTGATGCGGCCGTCGTGGTTTTGTTTGGCTGTTGATGAAATCATTACACAACCACCTGTAATAGACATGGACAAATAATAGAGACGACATCTTCATAAGAAATATTTTGAAAGAAAAGGTCCCACACATTGTCAGCCCTGAGTTAATTTGAGACACACAACATTTTGGCCTTGGACTTTCATCATGCATCATATTCACAATGTGACCCAGAATATTTCTACTAAAGCCACAAACTGTAACAACAAATACCTGAAACAATCATCACATCTGTAACTGATAAAAACAGCCTTGAAATGAGACAAACAATATTTGTCAAAATCTGTAGAACACTAATGAAAATATAATTTTTTGTAAATACAAAATTAGAGGGGAAAATAATAATTTTTAATCTACAACAATGCTGTAATGATTAGTCTTTTTGTTTGTTTGTTTTAAGTCTTTTGGTTGGAACATCTTTGGGTTTTGGACTGTTGATCAGACACAGCAGAGTCAGGCATCTTTCACAATTAACTGATATTTTACAGACCAAACAGATCAGTTATTGAAGAAGATAATCCATACGTTAATCAATAATGAAATCCATACATGAAATGAAAATAATTAGCTGCAGCTCTGTTCATCAAGGAAAGTTCAAAAAGGGGACAGGGCAGGCAGATCGGTCATTGATCAGTCTGTTCCATACCCACAATGGGAAGATCTTCATAACCACATACATGTCAGTGAAGACAGAGGCATTAGAATCAATTGCTATTAAATTAATATGAAGTAAATAGTCTAATATTCCAAAAAAAAATAATAAAAAAAAAAATAAAAAATCAAGTTGATACTTTCAAAGCTTTCAAAGTACATAGTTGAATGTTTCACAGCACATGGCCAATATTTTAATGCCCTGTTGAGCAATTATCAAAATACAAAATGGGGGAAATATTAGTTATTGATGTGTTTATTATCTCAGGTGTTAGAGATCTGGCTCTGTCTCAGCCTGTGGCTTGAGTGCAGAGATGTGTTGTTTGTGAATTTGATGCCTGACAAAGGTCAGGAGCTGAAACATTTTGTCTCTAATAAAGGCAGTGCAGGAATTCAATCTTTTCTTTCACATATACGTTCTTACACCCCGTCAACCAGATGTGTTTTAAACAATGCTTTGCATAACAAACACCTTAAAATGACTGTAATATTCAAGTGAAAGTGCATCCAGGTCGGACCACTAGAGGGCCCTAAAATCACACCATGACATTTAACATCACTCCTCTGTATGCTTTTCCTTCTTTCATTTTCTTTATATAAGGTGTTTTGTGAGGACTAATTTTACCAGCATTGACATTCCATGAACCATCCCTGCCTACTGTTCATGCTCATTCGCCCTTTTAGAGGATAAGTTTAGGATTTCTTTAAACTAGGCCAAAACCAAATAAAAAGAATCATATTTCTCCACAAGATGACATTTATAACCACCGACCTCGTCTGCTTCCTCCTACTCACGCTTGGAGCTGATTTTTCTTCAAAATAGTGCTATTAGTAGCAGGGAATGTGGGCTCACTGGTTCTCTCCTCTCCAAAGTGTCTTTTATCTTGGCTCCCTCTGGTGTCTTTTTCCTCAGTAAGCTGGAGTCAGTTGAGTAAAAGACACAACTGGGAACAGAGAGTGAGTGAGTGAAAATTCCCCCTGTTGCCTCTCAAATAAAATGCTCCCAAATTGCAGCCAATGGCCAGCATGGATTATCATTAATCATGCGTAGGTGTTGTCATCAGGGTAAAATGAGGGGGACGGAGGAAAGAAGTGTGAGGAAAGGGGGAAGCAGGTGGGAAAGGAGGAGCAAGAGAGGGGGGTGAGGCGGGTGAATGAATGCACTGTAGTCACACTGGCAGCGTATACAAACGGACTGAATTGCTTTCAGTGTCCGTGCTCTGCACAGTGATGCCTCTATGGGGTTACAGACACACATCTGTATGGATGGGACGTTGTGTCGCTATCAGGCAATTTAAACCTGTATGAATGTGAATCCAGGCTGGACAGACTTTTTGTTTAGTGGACCATGTTCACAGGGAGTTTAAAAACAATTGCCTCCTTCTTGTAAGCCTTTACAGGGATGAGCGAGCCGTGCAAACATAAAAACCAGGAAATGAGGAGACAGTAAAAGTTTTATCCCATTTCACTCGGGCTGGATATCCAGCTGTGCTGCTCGAATATGCAAAGCTAAAGGCGTGCATCCATGCTTCATGTTTGTGTCAGGCCCCCTAATCCAGCTTATGTACACTGAGCTACAGTGTAGCAGGGTGCTGGATACAGGGATGGGTTAAGGGGGCACAGTATCTGCTAAGACTTTTCAATGCAAGTGGAAGAACAGTCTCTAAACCATAAGAAATGATATTCTCTCTCTCTCTCTCTCTCTCTCTCTACTCCCGGTGTCTGCCCTTTCTCTCCGAACTGCGCCAAAATACAGCATAAACCTGACAAATACATTTGCAGAAAACTTTTCTCTCTCCAGGCTCCAAATAGAGCCTTTTCTGTCTGATCCCATCCTGATAAGAACTAAAGCTGTTTACGAGATTTAGGGAAGGAAAGAGAGAGACTAAGGCAGCGAAAGAGAAAGGCAGAAAAACCCAGAGTGAGAGAGGATTAAAAAAAGAAAGACAGAAGGAGTGAGAGATATTCCTGTCCCTGAACCGGTAGCATGGAACAACATAATCCCAGATTTTTATGGGCGTTGTTTTTCCTGAAAAGCTTTTGGATTATGAGTGGCTGTTGCATTATAACGCCTGTATCTCATTGTGCTTGGGGAGATTATAAACATGACCCTATGGCCCCACTGCTCGGATGAGTTGAAGCTGAGAGGTCAAGACATAAGGCAAAGAGAGGACAATGAGAAAGGAGGAGAGGAGGATATTTGAGTTTTCTTAAGGAGCATACCGACACATTTTCTCTCTTCCGCTTTATTAATCCACAGTAAATGTAAAAGCCACTGGATACCACATTGCAATACAAAGAAACAGCTTGTATTTGCACAGTTCAGGTCAGAATGCCTCGCAAAACCTGTGCGATTATCTTCACCTTCTCCACTGAATATTTTAAAAAGCCATGGAAACAAGCCTCGTTGCACCCGCTCTCGTTGCACCGAGAGAGCTTTCCAGCTGGTGTGCATATCATCCACCATGTATGGGATAACTGACTCCCATCCACTCATGGATATCTGATATATTTGGGGATTATCACTTTGGACCCTCTTCTTATTCCAGAGCGGGTCATGCGTGACAAAATAGACATCTTAATGAACACATATAATTGTTTTCTGATCTGCTACTGCTGTGGTTTAGGTATGGTTAAATTTGGTCAAATAAAACACAAGGTAAATAAAACACAAGAGACTGCTATTATGGTAAATAGTGCTATATGTATAGAAATGCTACATAGCCAGCATGAGAGTAAAAAGCATTAACAGCTGTTATGAGCTGCAGCCATTATTGGGTTTAGAAGACAAGAGGTTAGCATACACCTGCTGGGCAGTGCTATTTCTTCATCCTCTCATGTTGGATTGAGAACAGTCTGGACAATAAGTGAGTCACTATCAGAAAGTAACAAGATGGGCCAGCCGGGCTCGAGCTAGCTAACTTCAGTAGAAGAAAAGAAGTGTTAACACTGGTGTCGCTTTCCATTGCTGGAGACAGCTCTTGGCGAGTAAAGGAATGAAGTTTGATGTTGAACTAGTAACATTTCACAAATAGCTGTTATGCTACAGTCGGCTATTTAGCAATAGCAAAAACTTACATACAGCACCTTTAAAGGAGCAACATGGACTAAAGTTTTGTGATGGGACACAAACCCTGGTGTAAAAAATCAAAACATCACACCAGTTCCAGGTGTTGGACTGAACGTGAAGAGCACATAAGGACCTAAAAACCGGAGTTGTTTTATATCGGTAGAGGACAGACTGTTCCTGCAGAGCTGTCCCCACTGCAGTCCTGTTGTGTCGGCATTAGTGAGCAGCCTGACAAGTAGGAAGGTGGCGTAAGGAAGTGACATTTTGAGAAGAGAGGAGAACAGAACACCAAGTAGTGACACAATTCTCCCCATTTCTTCCTCAGAGACACAGTGCGTGGCACATTTGCTGTGTTTATCAAAGTCAGCCTGATGTGAGGAAGCTGCTGTCCTGAATGTCTCTGGGCCTACACGTACGAACACTGAGCCAGTGAGTTTATATTAGATAAGAGTATTTGTGGTGTGGGTTGTGGTGACTTATTTGTTTGACCTCACTATAAATAGTAGAGAATGATAATGAGTCTAATGAGATCATCACAAACCTGAGCACTTTTAATGGACAAACTCCGGGACCACAACAGAGAGAGATTGAGGGTGTCGTTAAACTGAACTAATCAGCATAGGAGAGGGATCAAGTATGTGAAGGTCCTCTTTAAGGAAGAGCACTTAAAGAAGTTAAAGAGGGACTTTAATATTACCCAGTCAGATTTCTTTAGATATGTACACATATTGAAACACACGTCTCTCTAACAACCCAGTAGAATACCTGGATAGATGACTATCTGAACACGGATCGGGATGTTGGAGGTCTGAAGTCACATTCCCATCACTTAACCACTTAACAAGGCAGTGGGTCACAGAGTTGGGAATTACTGTCACAGGTGTAGGCCAGCAGGCCACAATTACACTGCTACACTCATCATTAATATGCATTAGACATGGGTTGTTGCAGTTCAAAGTTCTGCACTGGTTACTGTACATCTACCTGTGAGATACATCAGGTGCAGTCAAGACACAGCCAGCCTTGGTCACATGTTTTGGGTATGTCTCAAACTGACCCCATTTTGGACAGGTACCTTTTCATATATGTGCAACACGGTTATTGATCGTAACCCACTGACTGCATTGTTTGGTGAAATTGGAAGAAACTTGTGCCACTAAGAAACATGACTCCAAATGATTGCTAATATTGTTCCATGAATGTATACATGAGCAGCTAACATATTTACTATAACAATTTTATACAGCAAACATTGACAACATGTGTTGAATTTGTGGTTACTGCTTGCTCTGCTGAGCTAAAGTGGAAAACAAATCATGCTGCTTTAAAAGAAAGTCACTTTACAGGAACTAATAAATGCAGCTTCACCTGCATTTTTTCTAATACTCCAGGTTAAGGGTACAGTGGCAACATGACAAGCAGAGCATCACAGACATCCTTCTCTAAAGCAGCGTCCTGCAGCTATCCCTGGAGAATCTCCAGGTGCTGCCATACCAGCTGGGAAATGTTGTCAGTTGCTCTGTCATATTGCTCTTGAGTCTGAGTTTCAACAACTGCCTATGGTCGCATGCAGGCATCTACTGGCTTTCCCAAGAAACTACTTGAAAAGGAGGAATTTTCTTGTGGCTTGACCACCTACAGGGAAAGGTTAATGCAGATGCCTACTGGACAAAGAGAAGTTGTAGTTATTCCACACTAGTGACCAATCTGTTTCATCTTAATGTCACTTCATTATCAGAGGTGATGCCTCCGATGAAATGACAAAAAATACAGTTTTTCTTTGTATTAACAGTGTGCCCTTACTTTATCTGTTGTGTAAATACAAAATGAGTCTGTCCATATGAAAAACAGTGGTTTCTGCTCACTTCCATGTACTGTAAATGACATTTAAAATGAAGGAATTACACTCAAAAGGGGATCAGTACAAGGTGTGTCCAGGATGTCTGTAATGTAATTTTAATGGAGCTAACTGTACTGTAGTTACCGATAATGAGAGTCTCAAGCAAGGCTCAACTAGCTTTCATGCTGTAAAGCAAGGCCATCAATTAGCAATGAGGGTGGAGACTGGTCTTTCATGCTCGTTGTAGCTTTGAAGGAATTAGTCTGTTTGAACATTTACATCTTTGAGTGAAGGAGAGAAAGACAGAAACAGACAAGAGGAGAGCGAGTTGAGCTGGTAGGTTGCACCCCGCTGCTATCTGAGATAAAGTGTTCTTTGCCGAGGGCTGCTCTGTCTTTCAACTCAACTTACAGCCTGTGATAAGTGATCTACTGTAACTTTTTTTACACTGTAACTCATATTATTCAGAGTTCTAAGAAGCAGTACTCAAGTAAAAAAAAAAAAAAAGACTTCTTCAGCGGTTTCAATTTTATAAATGAGAGCAGAGTGTTCTTCATTAGGGGAACTTTTACTTTTTTAACCTTCTAGGATTTCCTGAAAAGCAGCATATGTTTGAATGTTCACAGAGAATAATGACATAAAATTTATGATTATCCCATATTTGTCAGATCTGTCTGTAATGAGTGTCCACTCTTCATACATACTGTATGTCCCTAGCATTCCCTGAGGGATGTGATTAGCTACACATAGAGTTAGTTGTTAAAAAGAAAAAAGAAAAGAAAAACTGCTTGACTGACAGACTGAAGGAGACCCATAGGAAGACAGGAGGGAGCGCAACAGCAAACATTAGTAAGGTGGAGGATAGCAAGAACAGAGGAGCTGCCATCCAAATGGATAACAGAACAAGGAACAACAACAGTGACAGCTACACCTTCCAGCTGCTGTCTTTCATATGCTAATAGTGGTATTACTGCCTGCCAATGCAACACAGAAGACAATGTGTGTGGTTTTTTTTTTTTTTTTGTGTGTGTGTGTGTTTATTCCAAATGAAGTGATGCGCTCAGCACTTTGTGCCACATGGTTGGTAATAAGAGTCATCTGGCAGGGATTCGAAACATGTGCACATGTGCACATATTATATTGTGTAAAAAGTACTGGACAAGTTTTGTGACGCCAGTTAGAATATATTGTAACAGGTGGCGGCCAAAGGACATTGCATTTTTTCTTTTGGGATAAGTCTGGTGATTTTCTATATTTTTCCTACTATCAACAAATCCCCTGAAAAGACCAAAACTAACAATTAACTAATCCTAGTAATGAGTATTCCCTGTGGAGCTAAAGCCTGATATACTATAGTGTATTCCTCTGTATTTTATGCCTCCACTGTTGTCCATAAACTGTTTAAAAACAACTTAAATGAGCCACAGCTTTGCACTGGATGACATGTTTCTTCATAACATTGAACATGGGCACTGCAGGTGCCTGTTACCATAAATACTCAGTGGTGTACCAAATCCAGTTAAAAATAATCTTTAAAATGTATTATTCACTCTAGTTTGAGTGACGTTTGCTAAAAACTACAGTGCCCTGCTGTTTTATTAAATTACATATCCTTTTTTAAAAATGAAACTATCTGTGACTTGTTTTTAAAGATCTACGTCTTTGGTAGAAACCAGTGGGATTGCACTGAGAGCCACAGACAGGCTGAGGAAGCTGTAAAGTATTGAGAGACAGACTACCAGACGGCTGGTTTTGATGTTTTTGTGGGATTTGTTGACAGTAACAAAATATAAAATAGCAGCCTTATCCTTTAACCCATCAACAAGCTCCCCTGTTTTCTGTGCACAAGCCAGAAAGACAAACCCAAAATAGAGCAGTTCCTGATTTTTCAGCCCTTTTGATTCCAGTCCTGATCCTGGTCTCCCTTCAAAGGGAACTCTTAGGAGTTTAATGTGAAAACCACAACATTTCTTTAACTTGGTGGTTCTCAACTAGAAGAAATTAGAGAAACCAGGGAGACAAACAGGATAGGAAAGCAGAAAACAATAACATTTAGTGTACACAAACCTATATTTTTGATTTGTCAATAACTGGATAATTAAAATAATATATATAATAATGCTAGACATACTGCACCGGTGATGAGGGGTCAGAAGTAGACGTTGCTTCATTTCAACAGGTAATAAGCCAAAATGATTAGGAACCACTGGTCTAAGTGTTACCATGCTATATTTACACAGGCACAACATAGTTAAAATGTATTTGTATTTGCATTTCTTTGTTTTCTTTCTGTTGTGTTTTCCCTGCTCTCACAGTTTGTCCAGGCTGAGTGAGGATTCAACTGTTCCCAGATCAGGTAACTGCCTATTAAACGCTTTGAACAAAATAAACCAAAAAGCAAAAAAAATTCACAATGAGGTTTGTCACAGCTGCCACACGGGGCATTGTCTACAATCATTAATTTCTCTGATTATACAGAGCCATGTGGCAAACTCCTCATGTCTGTAAGGATTATCTCATGGTCCAACAGAATTTGTCTCCATTTCAGCTGCTTCACTGAGCTGATTTACTATTCACTCTGGTGATTGAAGGAAGTCTATGACAGTAAATGTGATTGGACGATTTTGAGCTGCACTATAAATATGTCCACATGACAGCGTATGTGCGTGTGCGCTAGCATGCGCTATGCCATGCACACACAACATCCAAGGCCGTCATGTGGTCTGTAAAGCTTCTCTCTCTGGGAGTTGACTATCTATTCTGCGACAGAAATGCACCATGGTCTCTGATTGGCACATGTTAAATGCCTCGCTGTGTCACTGGGAGGCCACCAACTGGAGTGTGTGTCTGAGTGTGTGTGTGTAAATGTGTACATGTGTGGGTGAGGATGTATGTGTGCAAATGCCACAGATCCCAAAGGAATTAGGTTGATTTTTTTATGGCTTCCAAGCAGCCCTGGGATCATGCATGCATGTGTGTCTCTGTTTGTTATCTTGCAGTCCACATGCTGAGTTTAACTGCGCTGCCAGAGAACGGTGCAGAAGACAAATCCCGTGGCTGGGTTATCCATGATTCACCCCTGTTACTTGAGAGAGAGAGAGAGTGAGAGAGGGGGCAACGAAAAGACAGTGACAGAGAAGGAAAATGCTTTGGTATATTAAGAAGATAATATGGAGGGATCAGAGAGCGAGAAATAAAAGCACAGAGGTTGGCATAAGGTAAAAAAAAAAAGGGAAGAGGTGCAGAGAGGAGAAAAAGGTGTTGAAGGCTCGAGAAGGAGGACAGAGAGGAGAGGAGAGATCAGTAATCTGAACTCTTTGTCAGAGTAACAGATTAGCTCACTGGGTGAAATGATATATGACTGGCACCGGGGCTCCTCACATGCACACGCGCTCAATCACACCCCCCACTATGGATCAATTTTGCTTATCATCCATATACCCGCAACCATACATCATCCCACCAGTTACATCTCTCTCACACACACACCGCTACAGTGGCACCCTTATACTGACTCTTATATATACTATACACACCACTAGAACTTCAATACTTTGTTTCATTGACTGTGTTTCCTGTGTGTATGATGATTTTTTGACGATTTCTTCCATATATACGTATTACTGTCCATATGTTACTCTTGCTGCCAGAGAGAAAACTGCACACAAACACGCACACACACTGCACATGCACAGTCACACACACAGTTACACCCCAGAGCCAGTGGGGCTGCCTCCTCAGATGAACTGCCACTGGTCAGAGTGACTGAGTCCGGACAAAGTTATTTGTGAGTAAACTTCTTTGGGCAGTTCGGGTCATTTCAGGCAGCGGAAGAGACCGAGACCATGCTCACACACACGGACACACACACACACACACACACACAGGTCAGTTTAGTCGGGCATGGTGTCGATCACCCCTCTGCTCCTGTTGGTATAGTCTACTGGGAAATGACCATAGCTCAGCTAAAGTGAGTTCAATTTAATTTGAACTTCACACAGTCTAGAGAGAGAGAGAGAGAGAGAGAGAGAGAGAGAGAGAGAGAAAGAGAGAGAGACAGAGGGAGGGGGAGGGAGGGAGAGAGAGAGAGAGAGACAGAGGGAGTGTGAGAGACAATATTATTTTGTCCTTCATGAAGTGACACAAACATTTCAGACTTTCCCCATGTCCACAGCTTCTAGGCCCCTGAGAGGCACTGATGACGCATCCAGAGTTGTGTGTGTGTGTGTGTCTGTGTCCGTGCGTGCGTGTGTGTGTGTGTGTGTAGTTTGTGCTGAGGCATTAGACCATGCCTCTTCCTGTTTGTGTGCCAATCTACGCGGACAAGAGACGACTAATATCAAGTATCCAACAGGTCTTGGCGCAGCCCATATGGTCTTAGTGTACAGTATCATTTACGTTTATTGCATGCGCCTCTCCAGGGCCAGTTGTTTTCTCGTCAGGCCGCTAGGGAGCGCTGCTCCACTTCAGAGCTGACAGCCAAGCGGCGCTCTCCATCTTCCAGACGGACAGACAGAAGCGCAACAACAGCCTTTCCCTAACTCGCCCCCCACCCCACCCCATCCACCCCCAGACCGCATCGCACCTCTGTCCCGTCACACTGGGCTACTTTCACATCATTTCCCTAAAAGAGGATAAAGAGGAGATTATCGGTGTGACACAGAAGCCTTGATTGAGGGGGTTTTCAAGTTGGATGTTTCCTCTGTGTTGGTACGGCTCAATAAGTAAGTTTCCTGCCTCACCCGCTGCGCGAAAAGAGGAGGAGAGGAGCGGAACTTTCAGGAGGACCGGAGTAGCCGAGGGTGGCACAGCGCGCTGGGTTTTTTCTTTCTTTCTTTCTTTACCCCAGGAGGTCATATCTGCCACCGTCTCCCTCTCCTCTCTCTCTAACCCGGCTGCGGAGGTGGATGGTATGGTGTAACTTTTCCGCTCCAGTCGAACCCCGAGCGGCCGGCGTGAGAGAGGAGCCGTTTTGTGGCACCGGAGAGGGGATGCGAACCTCTCCTCCGTCTCGGATAGCGGAGCGGCTATGAGGAGAGAGGTCTACCTGCTGGGCTAACGGAACAAGACCACACCGCACCAACAGGTATGGATAGCCTTTATACCTGGGCTTGAGCACCCTGTGGTGCATCCTCGAGATTTTAAGGCGCTTTTTCTTAACTGCATGAAAAGTGTACGTGATAAAAAGTCAATTAGTGCCACACCTGCAAAGTGTGAGTATGATTTTATAACGGCTACTGGTTATCTCGTCTTTGAAAACCATTTTACGCACGGAATAGATTTCGCTTCATCCATTCTATTTTAGGGAAATAGACAAGTATTAGATTTTATGAAGGCATTAGAGTTATGCAAAAAGATTGCTCGTGGTAATATCCCATCAGCCTGCTCTGGTATGGGTATGAGTTTTATTATCACGGTTGTGATTTTATAGCAAAGACAAATGATTGCGGTTGTTTCAGGTGTTGCACAGCCTATATAGGTTTGCCTCTCTCTCTCTCTCTCTCTCTGTCTGACACGCACACATGAGCACACGCGCGCATACACACACACACACACACACACACACAGGTCTTCGCTGTGCGTCTACGGGCATATGGCGCTGGGTTCAGTGCGCTATTTTAAGCGGAGCTGGTGTTTAGCGGTGGCAAACAGCTGTCTCACTTCTTGTTGACTGATTCTATGAACTGTGATATTTCCAGAGGTGATAAAAAACTAAATAAAGAACCTTTTACGCTCTCCCCCTTTGACGTGACGCACCCACCCCTGCTTGTCTCCCATTTAAAAATAGATGCACCCAACGGTGGTTCTTATTGTCTTTACATGACAGGGACATAACGCGCACTGATTTTGCAGATTAAACATGAGGACGTGTGTGTGGAGTATGTAGGGAAACTCATCACCCTTAGACCAGCGCTGGGCGTCTTCTGCGCAGCTACATGGATCACCTGATGTTCTGTAGGTGGTGATCCATATAAGATAACCTTTATTGGTGACAGTGGCAAAACAGTGCAATGGTTTGGTTGCAGAGAGGAGGCTCTGAAGTGTTGGGGGTGTTATAGTGACCACTTTTATCTCTACATATGTTAGAAGTAACAACATAACATTATCATTATTTTATGGCTGTTTCTGGTCTTTTCACAACTGTTTAATATATCTTTGTTGGTGCACACAAGCCGGTTTGATTTAAACAAAGATGGTCATCCCAACCGTGAATATATTTTTGACATGCTCCTGCTCCATCTGTCTCCTGTCTCCTACTCTCCTTCTGCCATCACGAGCCTCTGTGAAGAACATAGAGGAGGCGAGGCAGAGAAGCTGAGCGAGGAAGTAAGAAAATAAGAAGGAAGAGGACTGACAGTGAGGCATGATTGACAGGAGAGAGAGATGCATGGGAGGTGGCGAGCGGAGCAGCGAGGAAGATTGGATGTTGGGGTTTATGGGGAGATACGAGAATGCATTAAAAGAAACAAATGTGTGGTCACTGATTAGTTGCTCCTGAGGATGGCTCTCAAATGTATATTTAATGTGGCCACAGGCTGATGAACACCATCATGAAATGTTGCAGCATCACCAGCTCATTCAATAAATGCTTTGGTTTGCTGCTCACATCACTAATCACAGGTGCATAGATGTGGCAGAGAGGGGAGATGGATGGCAGAAATGGAGAGAGGGGAAGGAAAGATTGAAAAATGAGGATGGAGGAGGGAAGTTCATGTGAGAAGGCGAAGTGTTGTGTTTAGATTTTTATTTTTTAATGAAGCTTAAAAATGTCAGGAAACATTTGCAGCCTCCCCTCTGTGACAGGCAGCACACCCGCTCCAATAAATAAAACACAACAGTGTAGTTCTTCTCCTCATGTGTTATTTCTCAAATATGAATTGCAGTGTTGGCTGAATCGCATTACTGCTCCCCGAAAACAAGGCAAACAACTTAACTGAAATAACGTGAGAAGTAGAGAGGATGACTGGGTAAAGAGGACAGATTTGTGAGTGTTTGTGTACTTGTATCTCTATCTTTGTGAGGTTTTAGACATTGATAAGGGGAGTTTTGGAAAGTGAGTTTGAGGAATGGATTTAGGATAGACTAAATTTAGGTTAAGGCTTCGGTTAGGGGCTGCACAAGTATAAAAGTACAAATGTAGTAGATTAATCAACCTGTAGGGGTGCAAATCTGTTGACACAGTCACAATGTAGGGACAACCCGGATGACAATTTACTTTATGTTAAGACTCGGTTTAAGACATTTTGCGCATATGATAACGTTTGCATCAACAAGTCCCAAGTTTGTCCCTGCCCTCTGATGAAACCTATAGGAGTGTACCAGCAGCAAGCTACGGGACCTTACACAGAATACTGGTTTCACACAGGAAACAAACAGTGGCCTGCTGTATGAAGGTCCTGTGTTTTGTCAGCCCATCCACCCACCCCAAACTCCTCCCAACATGGTCTTTATACTACCTTACCTGACTTCCTCCTTTGCTCCCGCAGCCACTAGAGGTCGCCTAGGAGCAAAACGTAACTATGGTTCTTTATAAGCGGGTTGTACAGACATCCTATTGGGTAGTAAGGTCTCGTATGTGCATGTGTAGATAAATGTATGTTTGCTTTTTGAAAATTATTAAATTCTTTGGTGTTTTACTCCCTTATTACACATAGATTAGTGGCAAGATGACAGGAAATGAGGGATAGATGCAACAAAGATCATGGTGAACATCTCTAACCCTATGCCACAGGATATATGTAGAACTATGAATGGAATTTTCCTGGGACTGCAACTAATCATTATTTTAGTTTTTGATTAATTTGCCAATTATTTTCTCAAACTGATTAATTGTTGAAAAGTATGTAAAATGCCCACTACACTATCCCAAAGCCCAAGTCGAGTTCATCATCATCTTGTTTTGACCAACCAGCCGTCCAAAATCCAATAATATTGAATATATTATAATGTAAGGACAATGCTCACATTTTAACTATGAATCATACTCAGAAATATAGTAAGACTTCATGTTTCCATATCCCACAACTTCTTTATGCCACCCTGTGCATCTTTAACACAGTCTCTCCTTCCTTGCATTTCTCTCACTCACTTTCTTTATCCCTCTCTTCTACCAATAAGCCCTTGGGCCATAGGAATAATGTCAAAGCTCCCATCCAGAGAGACAGAGAGAGAGAGAGAGAGAGAGAGAGATGGAAAAAAGAGACAAAGACGAAGAGAACAACCAGCAGAAATAAAAAGTACAGTATGTGTCCTATAAAAGGTGATCTCTTTTTCATTTGCCACCTCCTGTAGCTTTTGCGTGATGAGAGGAGAATAGGAGGGAATGAAAAAAGAAAGAACAAGAATGAGAAACAAGAATGAGAGAGACAGAGACCTAGACATGGGGAGCGAGGGGGGGAAAGAGAGAATGCTACAGGGGATAAATAAAAATAAATAAAAAGCATGTGTCCTATAAAAGGTGTTCTGTATTTCATTGGCCATCTCCAGTAGCTGTGTGTAGTGTGCTGAGGCCCAGGGGGGACGAGTAGCCACTCTAAATGTGTGTAACCCACATAAAGAAATTGTTTCTGGGAGATCGGGCCCCGTAAATTCATTCCTAGCCGCCAGCCCTGTTCTTATCCCACCTCCCAAAGGTGAGCTATAACATCCAAACACATATATTTTTTAGATTCTCTCTCTTGCTACACACACACACACACACACAGAGACCCATACTTTTTCCACCAAACACGCACATATAGAGACACCTTCCCTCCCCCACAGACACACATCTTTCAGCAGATCCTCACTTCATCTGTATGCAATTTTTGCTCAGGATGCACACAGACATATACACACATACAGACACACACTTTTTCTTCTTCTTTTTTTTTTTTTTTTGGAAAATACACATTCACACAAACATGCATGGCTTTGCTCCCGAATGACTTGTGTGGGACAGTAACGGTGACAGCTACAAAAACATTGGTACCTGCTGTGGAACAGAAACAGCAGCAGAGAGAAACAGCGGCAGGTGCTGCGCTCACAGCTCCAGGATTACCTTAGCCTGAACAAACTCCATTACTGCCTCTATTACCCAGGTATACACAGCCCAGGAAAAAGCACTTTGCAGAACTGCTGTTTACCCAGCACCTCTGTGCCCCACACACTGTTTCCCTTGACTACAGAGCAAGGAAGGGGTGAAGACCAGACAGAGAGGAGAGAAGAGAGAGTTGCATGTAGGGAAAAGATGAAGTCTATCTGTCAGTAAGTCTCCTTCTCTCAGCTAGGGCAGTGTGTAGTGCAGAAGCAATTACTTGGTTAATTCAGTACTTAAATGAGAGAAAATTACTTATCAATCAGTTAGTCAGTTGATTGTTGAACAGTTAACAGCTACATTTAAATATAACTTTTTCTTGGATTTTGGACCAATTGTCAGACATTTTGTAGACAAATAATTAACAAGTATATTAAAAAATAATCAAAAGTTAAATCAATAACCAATGTAATCTGTAGTTGCAGTCATAAGTAAGTAAAGATACCAAACTCCTGCCAGTTACTGCCATATTGTATAAATTTGAACATATCTGGGATTCATTTTCACTGTTGAATGAGACTTTTTAAGGCATCACATTGAACTCTGAAACAGCAAATTCCAACTATTCTGACAACAGAGTAATCAGTCAGGTCATTTATCAAACTGAAATGCAAAAATGTTCTGGTTTTGGCCTCTAAAATGTGAAGATTTTCTGTATAATGGAATAACAAGCAGTTTTTTAGACTAAACGTAAACCAATTCACCAAAAAAACAATCCGAAAGATGAACAAATAACTAGTGACTGCCATGCTGTACTCATCCAGTTCATCACGTTGAACTCTGTCATTTTGTGATAGCCATTTCTCATTATTTTTGACATTTTGTGTACTAAGTAATTAATCGATGCACTGAAAATAATAAGCGATATGTAATAGATAATGATAATCGTTCATTGCAGAGACAGACAGAGAAGACAAAGATGACAGGGGAATACTGTGAGGCATTGCTCTCCTTTGACTAATGAGGGTATGTGATAGGGCAACGGTGAGTGATGCTCTGTGAGTGTGTAAGTGTGTGTGTGTGTGTGTGTGTGTGTATGAGTCTTTTCCAAGGCTGTATATGCAATTGCAGCGCCAGCAATACAATGCTGAAAGGCTTGTGCAAAACAGCATAAGTGGATGTGCAGAAGGTTAATAAGGGAGAGAATGAGCAACAGTACGAGTGAGTGCGTGATTCTCTTTGTGAAAACGCATCATAAGAGAGCGTGTGTGTGTGTGTGTGTGTGTTTATGTCTGGGGTGAGTGATGAACTGCCATGTATTTGAGTTGAAAGCCATCCATCACCCTCATCAGTGACTCTGGGGTCCTGTTGTTACATGTCTCCCTTCATTTACACTGTTAATGGCCATCTCTCTTGACCAAACTCTCTGTTGTGCTGTCTCACTGTGTGTCTCTCTCTCTCAATTTCAAATTCCTCTTTTTTCCCTTAGCCGAGCCATCGCATCACTGTTAAAATGCACTTCAGTCAGCGAGTGAAGGCTGTAATGTTCAGTGCAGATCCTGGCTGTCTTTAGTTTGTTCAGTCTGCTGCTAGCTCAAGCTGTTAGCTTCAGTTCAGTACAAAACCAGACCTATACTTAGGCTGCGAACAAGTTAATAACTCAGCAGCCAGCTATCTGCAACAGAGTGATCACATAATTAATGTTTCTGTGGTTTTTGGTATCTTTTATTCAGCTTTTAACTGGGAAGTAATGCACAATGAACCACGTCTGTGCTCTCAGTCGTCAGTGAGCAGTAATGGGCAGTAACACATTACAGTAATGTGATTACTTTTGCCTGCAATGACTTGTGTAAGGGATTCATTCATTCAGTAATTACATTATAGTTACTAACCCCAGTACTGCTCTGCAACTTTGACTTCTAGCTGTCCTATCAGGAGCTACACTGATAATTGGTTGATACTAAACAAGGAGAAATATAATTCTAGCAATTCCAAAGTTGTCTTATTCACATGCTGTGTGTTCTTATCCTAGCTAACGTTAGCTAGTTTTGCTGGAATTGGAGGGTGAGTGACCTGCCCAGCTGAGTTTTGAGGGGCAGTCACTGATGCTAAGCTGTAGCTGCTGGATGGTCTGCAAATCTCTCCATATTTTAGAGCTGCCTCTTTGTTAAACCACAATGTTATGTTTTTAGTCTCTTAAATGTGTTAAATACAAACAATGCAACTTGTGTGTGGAGGATTTTGAGTTTTTTAAAGGCTCGTCCGACGGAGGCAAGTAACAAAAGTAAAGTAAGGAGTAATATAATAAAATGGTCTGCACATTGCTACACAGTGCACTTTAATTAAATAAAAACTAACAAAAGAAAACAATCTGTTAAAAACGTAAAGAATAGTAAAAGAATATACAGTAAGATGAAACACAACCTATTAATTTAATGTAATGGTAACAGTAAAACCATAAACTACACTGAGCTCATTTAAATGATCTCTCTCTCTGTGTCTCTTTCATACAGATAAGACAAGAAGATGAAAGCACAAAAGTTATTCAGCCATAAAACCACCTATACACTTGCCCTTTATTATTCTGAAATAAAAGAAGAATTCCCTCACAAAGCCAGCTTCATATGTCCAGAAATACCCCACCACACAAATAAAGATAAACTTAATCCTGCCTGTAAATTCTTGAGTAAAACATAATTACTCAGTAACATGTAATATAGCTTTGGCAGTAATTTAACTGTAACATTCATGCCAATAAAGCGTGAAGAGCTGTAACGATTAGTTGATGAATTGATTAATCATTTAGTTGTTTGAAAATTAGTCATGGACTATTTTCATAATTGATTAATCAGTTTTCAAGCAGAACGGCCAAACATGATGGGTTCAACTTCCTGGGTGGTAGAATATGCTGCATTTCCTTAACATTATAACATTGAATATATTTGGGTTTTAGACAAGACATTAAATAACGTCACCTTGGGCTGCAAGAAATTGTAACAGACATTTTTAACAGGTTTCTGACACTTTGTGAGTGATTATTTTGATTAATGAAAATAATCTTTAGTTGCAGCCACACCAACATATTCCAGCAATGCTGTGTGTTCTCCTAAATATCAATAAATTGCATAGGGTTACTGAGTAAAGCCATGTTTTTCTTTGACTGCAAAGCAGATAATTTAACTTGTGAGCAGTTATTTGACTGACATCATTTTTGTGTTGCAGAACTGTAAAACCTGCTGGTTCACTGAGGTACAACGGATAATATTTTAGGAATATTAGATTGTGGTGGATGCTGCAATACCAAGGTGGCTAAATTCACGGGGTGCAGGTGAACTACCGTCGCTGTTGTAGTAGCCAACCTGTTCTGACATGTTGCAACTTATTGAGAAAGCAATTTGTGTTGTTGACTTTGGCACAGCTACGGCGTCTGCTAATGAGCCGTATCACTTTCAGCAGCAGTTATAAACGGACCAACACCGACACTGTAGCTTCGATGGCATCAGAGCTGACTCATTATGGCTGACGGCAAAGAAGAGCTGTAAGCCAGAAGTCAGAGCCACTCAACACATACAATCCTCCGGCTCCGGCAGCTTTCCTCATCAACAACAACTAGACAGCAATCACTGCGGTCATTAGGCCAGCATAATTAGGTCTGGCCTTGTGTGTGTGTGTGTGTGTGTGTGTATGTGTGTGTCCTATCTCTGCTCTCCTGAGGCATGTTTGTGTGATTCTTGCCTTGGTCATTCCTTTCGGCGATGATGAGGAGTAAGGAGAGGTAAGGAGCAAATGACGTCCCAATGGCTGTGACATGGAAACCGCAGAGACACTGATGAACTGAGCCACTGTTGACAGAGTATAATGATGGCAGTAAACTCACTCACTCTGTCTTTTCTTTCCTTTAATAATTTCTACTCCCCTCTTTTTTTGCCTGTGTGTAGCTCTGGGCCTGTCCTACTGGCTGCCTGTGTTTGTCTGTGTATGCCCTTTTATCTCATAGTCTTTGATTATGTTCTTATAAGTGGAACCACTAGCTATTTTATGACTGCCTCATTAGGTTGTCAGGCAAGCCCACAGCACATGCAATTATATCTAATTATGCAATTATGAATTCAGTATGAAGCTTTATATACTGTGGATTGGTATGTTTGAGCTGGGGCTCATACACGGCAGTAATTACTGCAGTTTTGTGGGTGGTTGTGGTGTGTGTGAAGCTCTCTAACGATGGTGATAATTAAGATGATAGAGAAATATACATGCCGCGGGCACACACACGTTTTAATATTGAGTGTCAACATATCAACCCACAGAGGGTGGTGAATTTTCCTGGATGAGGCATCACACTAACAATGCTGTCGAGAGCTGTCACTTTTTATTCAAGTTTGTCAGAACATGGCAAAAAATAAATATTCAAACTGATAACCTGCTCAAATAAAAAATGTACAGTGTATAAACACATCAGACCGTTTAAAGTAGTTTTCCTTTGTGGTCCAGCAGCTAAACTAAGCTAATCTGCCTGAAAATAGACACAAGTGAGCAAAGCTGTGCTAACAAATTTAAACACCTCAATTCAACTTTCAATATTCAATTAAATCCTGTTTTTTTCATAAACCGCGGTGAAAATATTTAAGATACTGCTTTTTGTAAGTCTGTTTCTTTTCAGCGATGCAAATATGCAATAGTGCATATAAATGGTGGTAGCAGCCTATAGTAACCCTATCTTGCCATCTTGCTATTGGCTGCTACCTTAGTCACCTTGGTGCCACCTGTTGGATCAGCGGAGCCGGTAATGGCTGATTGTGGTAATGGATAGTCGAGTCAATTTTATCTATATAGTGCCAAATCATGACGTAAGTTATCTCAGTCACTTTTCATATTGAGCAGGTCTAGACTGTGTTCTTATGTGATTTACAGAGGCCAAAAATTCCCCTATGAGGAAAAACTCCCTTTACAGGCAAAACCGGGCTCTGGGTGGGTGGCCATTTGGGTTAGGGTGTACCTTATGAGGCTACTGTACTATGACTAGCTGTAAACACAAACAAATTGAATTAGTTCAGAGCACAGGTAATGCAGTGTGTTCCCCTCCTACCATCCATCCATCCATTAGCTATACCACTATCCTAAAGGGTCATGTTGGGCTGGAGCCAATCCCAGCTCACACTGGTCAAGAGGCGGGGAACACCCTGGACAGGTCAACAGTCTAGCCCCCCGCATACCAATACCACGAATATTACACCTAACATAATACCGTGTTTCCTCACAGAGTGGAAAAGAGAGGCTAAAAGTCTCTGTTTGTCAAGCAATAAGCTAGAATTATTGATAATGTGAGAAATGCAAACAGCAACAGCCTCCCTTGTGTGAGGGCTTGACTAAAATCTCTCCTGAATCCCACTGTTTTATTGGTTTTAGGAAGCTATCTTCGGTGCTATGCTGTTCACTCATAGTAGACGGGGGTGGGATCAGGAGGAATCTAGTGTGTGTTTCATGGCTGGGATGGTGCCTGTTAGGAAGGAGAACACAAAATTTGTTAATTTAATGCTGTATAATTGCACTTGAAGTAATTTCAACATGCTTAAAAAGTAAAACCCAATGTTTAAAAATTTATCAAGCTCTGAATTAAGCTTTGTGGCTGGTGAGGTGCCACACTTGTACCCTTCATTGGCCAACGCTGCATTTTCAGAAACACACTGTACCGCACGTCATGCTCTTTTAGTTCCTGAGAAATTTGTCAGTTTGGCTTCAACCATAAATGACACAGCCTGCTCCGGTTAAGAGGGAACACCTTGTTAAGAAGCTTGAGAGCGAAGGGCTGGTTCTCCTAATCCGTACGCCTCAACCCTCCAACAGAGCCGGAGCATTTCTGTTTTTCTACAAGACATGCTTCACACCAGCACTTCAATAGATGAGATAAAAAAAATAAAAAATAAAAAAACACACACACAGTAGAAGAGGGGAATGAGCTACAGTAGGTGGTGCGCTTCAGTGTGTCATGTTTCTCTACAGATCCTATTGAGGAAAGCAGGCGAGGCTGCTAGGCTCCCAGTGTGTGTGCGAGACAGGGCTGACAGTAATACAAGCAGCATCTGGCACCCCCTCCCAGGGATCACATCCTTAAGACGGTTTCTCTTACTAATCCCTTCCTAATATGACTAATATTATGACACTGCCATTAGCCACAGCACTCGGAGGGCACACACAGGGAGGACTATAGCCATGCACATGTGCGTGTGCCGTTTGGATCGGTTTTAAGTACTAATCTGCAACATTTTCATATAAATTAACATGCTTTAATGCTCTGTTCCCAAACAACAGTGGCCTACTGCAGCTTCTACAGTTGCTATTTGTCATCCTAAGCATCCGGTGCTGGTTTGGTCATTTCTGGAGAAAACCATTTGGTGGACAGATAACAATGCCCTTTATATTTCCGCCAGCAGCCACAGTTGTTCATTACAGGAACTTGTTGCTAAGCCAGACTTGGTGTAAGCCCCCAGTGTCAGTTCTGGGAAAACGAGACTTAATCAACAAATGGCGAGGAAGAAAAAGTGGCTGCAAAAACATTCCATCTACTGTAGGAAATGGGAACATGAGCAGTGCAGAGTTCACTTGGATGATGTTATATTAAAAAATAACCACTCGAAGATCATTTAGAGTGTTTATGTTTTTGTAGGATTAAAGTCAGGAAATGTCTTACATGTTTGTAGATAACACATCATTCTTTCAGTTCCAGCTTGGATAAGAGTCGAGCTCTGTGTGGAAGAGACACAGAGAGAGAGGCTCTGAATGCAGAACAAGAATTCTAATTTTAAAGCCATGAATTACCAAAAGACTGCTTTCAATTTGATTGAATCCAACTTTATTAGCATTCCGCCTGCCTTTATGTGATGAGGCTGAGTCGGCCTTGTGTCCTCTCCCAGGCTGCAGCTGTGGCAGAGAGGAGCACAAAGAGGAGCTTAATTTGTGATGCTGATGGCTTTAGGGCTTTCGGTCACAAGGAATTACATTGTCAATTATTTTAGTCAATATGTTTTTTACGTGTTTTCTCCCCTTATCTCACATTAAAATGCTTTGGACTAAGCATGTCTGTCATATTGTGTAAAAATGAGACAGCAGCAAAGTTCAGTTTTTATTTCCAATATTAATTTTCTATGAACGGAAGGGATGGTAGAAGAACTCAGATGCTTAATTTAAAAGTACCGATATGACAATATAAAAACACTCTATTACACATAATAAGTCCTTCATTCCAATAAATACGAAATACAGTCGTATTATGGGGAAAATACACCTAAAGAATCAAAAGTAAAAGTACTTGTTCTGCAGTGAAATGGCCCCGGTATATGATACATTATTATACATGACTTTATTAGGTTGTTAATACTGATGCAACAATATGTAAGCAGCATTTTACTGTTGTATTTGGTTGAGGTGGAGCCAAATTGAACTACTTTATATACAGTTAGGGAGTTTAGTCCAGTGGTTCCCAACCTGAGGGTCAGGTCCCCCCAAAGGGTCACAAGATGTATCTGAGGGCTTGTGGGATTAGTAATGGGAGAGGAGAGGAGAAAAATCACTGTTCTGCTACATGAAGGTTTTAATTTTTGGACTTTTTTAAATTTATTTTTTATTTTTTGGATACTTTTACTTCTTTTGGCCTCAAACGGTTATTTAGATAAAACCATCTAAAGAGTTTAGAGGGGAAACATGTCTGATTGAACTGCTAACAACTAATAGATGTGTGAAATACATTCTTGCATAAATCTACTTAGTTACTTTCCACCAGAAGAAAATGACTCGTTAACAATCAACACTTTGATGACAAAGATCCCTGTTTTCATTGTGAACCTGCATGTTTTTTTGTTTTTTTTTTAAATAAGCAACAGATGTGCATGACTATATGCATTTTATGTTAAAGAGATTACAGCAGGGGATAAGCTATGGAGTCAGCTCTGAGAGAATGAGTGTTTATTAGTTAAATTGTATGTAATATGTAACTTACATACAGTAAGTTATATACTTTAATCCCATTAGGGAGACTGTCATTAATCTTTCTTGAATTTCCTTAAATGGAAAGGTGGTGAGGAAAGAGGTGACAGTTTCTTTAAAAGGTGAGACATCAGGTAAGATTCCATCCGTGAAATACGCTGGAGGCATTAATGTCAGACTGAGCTGAGGGTATTCTTTAGAGGTGGGAATACTCTTTAGACTCTGCATTCCCCTGACTGCACTAATGAGGCCCCATAAGGGCCCTGGGGCCGTGTCTTTGAGAAGTGGGGATCTGACCATGGTGCTGACCAGTGCAGCAGCAGTCACTGATGGAGCTGTCCGTGGTGCTGCGGCAATAGTCTGCAGCCAGATACAAACACCGGTCTGTGTACACACAAACACAGAAATATGCAAACACATCCTTTTCTCTAGAT
Organism: Lates japonicus; assembly: GCA_033238685.1. NCBI lineage: Eukaryota > Metazoa > Chordata > Actinopteri > Centropomidae > Lates > Lates japonicus. Next base: position 129,286 of record BRZM01001380.1, on the reverse strand, counting down.
TTACAAAGCTGGGCATATGTCTACCTCTGTTTTATATATATCTAAATCTTTGTGAAATTGGGTGCATGAGCCTCATTTCTAATCCCACAGTTAGCCATGGATTGAGGAACAAACAACCTTAAGTATCTGTTTTCATATCAATACCTGTACCTGCATCACCACTCATTAGACTTATAAAGACTGATTGTGTTGCAACAGCAAGGTTCGCCAACAGCTCAGAGGAGCTGTCATTACATGACTGTTAGGCACGGCTGCGGCTCTTTATAGCACACACCCATAAACAATCACAAAGGCAAAATTTTCAATCATAGGTATTAAAAGTCAGAAAGATGATGAATGTTTAATTTATAGAGCTCACATTGAAACAGACTGTAGTGCTTCACAATAGAGGATAAATGTAAAAGATCATTAACACAGAGAAATGGTGGCTTGAATGTGAATAAAATGAACGATAAAATTCATTACTTATAAATGCAAATTTATAAACACACCTTTGACATTTTACAGAGCGCAATGTAGGCTGGAAACACAATAGTGACACAATCAGTGAAGTTGGCAAACAACCCAAACAAACACTGTTCTACTGTTGGATTATGTATCTCACTTAAACATTCATATTGTGTGCATGCCACAGTATGCCACACGTCAGGTGTGCACATTCTCACCACACATTCTTCTTTTTTAAATACCAGTTTGTATTTACATCTGGTTCCTGGAAACAAAGATGTTAACCTGTGATCACTGCATGATATGAATACATCAGATCACAATCATTTCTCACTGTGCAAAAAAAAAATTCTGGCCACCCACATGATGACGATGCCCTGGTTGGCTGTCTAAAGCAGAGGTGTGTGTGTGTGTAGGTGGGGTGTCAGCTGCTTTAAGGACGGATTGTTTTTGTTTTTTCATAGTTGAGACTTCTCAGCATGGAGGGGTGGTTGTCTTAGGAATCTCCTTGACATTGCATGGTCCTCCTCACCCCCAAAGGTGTTTGGAATAGAGGAGATAATGCAATGAGGCATGGCCTAGAGAAAATCCACCTGACGAGGAGTTGTTTGTTCATGGGGGAGAGGTAGGTGAGGGCAGGACAGCGGGTCACTGCAAAAGAAAAACAGCGGCTGAAAAAACAAGGAGGAATTCTTTAAAGTGAGCACATGGAGGGTAAACAAAAGATGGAGATTTGTGAGGGAGGAATTGTGTGGTGTGTGAGTTTCATGCTGTATAAATTACCCTCAGAATGCATGAGACTTTCCTTTTTTTAAAAGGGAAGTCAGTGTGTTCTTGTGTCATCTTAATTCAGTATCAACTTTAAAGCATCCTGTTTAAATATTGAACGACCCCTCTCCAACTTGCCCTCTTGTTCCCTGAATGTGAGTCCATTTGCTAGTGCAAGTAAGTGTGTACGTGCATACTGTATACATGCACGCATGTGTGAACTAGTGTCTCACAGCTCATTAATAGATGATAATCCTGAATGGACAGAGCTGTGCTAATGCACTCACTGTCCATCCCTCTTTTTTAGTTGTCTCTCTATGTCCATCTCTCTCACTTTTTACCACAACAGTTATGGACACAACTGCGGAGACTGAAATGGGAGTTGGGGATAGGGTTGATGTGAGGATCCTGCGTGTACGTTAGCGCGTGGGTGTGTGCTTGTGTGTGCGCGCAGGGTGAGCCTAGGGGTGAGCTTTTAGAGGTCTGAGCAGAAGGGTGTGAGTGAGAAGGAGAGGACAGATTTGAGCAGTTATCTCTCCCTGCAGACCTCCTGTCCTGCCTGCCCACATATCCACAAACACAAACACACACACACACACACACACACACACACACACACACACAGACACACACGCACACACACTCACCTCCCATCTGTAATCATGTTTAGCATGGCTCTCTCTCACCACACATACACAGTCCAGTCTGAATGGACTATCACACCCAGCTAGAACAGAATGCCTATGCGGACTGAGTCTGGCTTCTCTGTATTTGTTGTTGCAGTAACAGCAAAAAAAATCTCTCCACTGTACCTCCTATTGCTCACCAGAAACAAGCCCTGAGCTGCAAGCAGACAGAACATTGCCTTGCCCGGGATTGTGGGGTTGATGCTATTTTTATAGCCAGTGTGATGAGGGGTGTGCTGAAAGTAAGCTCAGCTCTCTCTTCCCTCCCAGATACTTTAATTAGAATGCTTGCACTTCTCACTGTCTCACCTGTCTCTTTGTTACAGGAATGAGTGCATGTTAGGAAAATACAGGTAAATGGATAAATGGATAGATAAACTGACTGCGAATACAATTTACACTTTTGCGCTTTGTTTCTCACAAAAGCAGGTTTACAAAGAGAAGGCACCTCCATTGAGTCGGCAGCTGTGTATGCATGTGTGTGTGTGTGTGCACGTGCATACCACAGAGCGTTGCAGCAGGAGTGGAAATCAATGCAGAGAATATAGTGGCAATTACCACAGCAGCCTGCAAGTGAACCTAGTGGAACAAACTAACTAATACATGTAATAAATAAGCACAGTGAAATGGAGATATGTGTGTGTCTGTGTGTGTGTGTGTGTGTGTGTGCAGACTGGTCAGTAGATCTTGGACAGTCCTGTGCTGTGCCAGCCAATTAACTGAAGTGTGTAAACCGAGCTCATTAAAGAAACACAACGTTGGCCGCACACTATCACACACTTCCATACAGACACACAGTAACACACACGTTCATATACACACACGTAGTCTCAGTATCAAGCCAGACTCTCTCCTATTTCAAGCATACCACACATAAGAAGTGAAGACCTTTCTCTTTTTTTTTCACAACACAGGCCTACTACAAAGTGTCCGGTATTGTCTGCTTGATTGTGGTTTATGTTGTGTGTGTGTGTGTGTGGGGTCTAGTAGGACAAGCAGTCAAAGATTGATTTAGAGTTTGTTGCTTTGAACCAACTGCCAAGTGCTGCCTCACTAACCCTCTATGTTGAGAGAACAAAAGCTTTTCAAGGTCCCCACCTACTAACCATTCCTCTCTATTTCCTCTGTCTCTTTCTCTCTCTCTGTCTTCCTCTCTCCATGACTCTCGGCCTCTCTGCTTCTTTTTCTTGTCTTACACTTATCTATTTCAGTCTGGGCTCTCCATTTCTCTGACTATGACCTCCTGTTTTCAAGTGGTGGATGAAGGCAGCACAAATATGGGCTCTTCATTTGCTTCACCGTGTAATAATGTTGAGTCGATAAGGTGCTTGGTGCCAGTGTCTCTTAACTTTCTTCGCTCAATGAGACTGTGAAAAATAAGCAGCCAGGAGACGTAGGGTGAAAATATTTTCTCTTGCCACGCCTAACAACCATGATTCATGGCACAGTGCGGACTATTATAAGCCACCCAAATGAGGGAAACAAGAGTATAGTCAGAAAACATTTAGTGTGACTGGATCAGATGGTGAGGTTTGTGTTATTCCTTCAGGGTTGCAGTGTTGACAGATATGTCTGTCTCTTCTATTTCTGCAGCACACGTGCTCTGTGTCTAAATTTAAAACAACTCAATTTAGTTTAATTCAATGCAGCGTGATTTATTGGCATGAATGTTAATGAACTGTATTTCTCAAGCTTCAAAGTAAGATCACGGTTATACATTTAGAACACAGAACCACAGCCAGTCATGTAAAAATAACAAATAGCAGGTTTTGTCTTCTGAGATGTCAAGACTCACATTTCACTGCTTCATATCATTGTAAACTGAATATCCCTTGGTGCTGCGTTTATTGGTCACAACAGACACATTTCTACAGTGGATCTCACATATTTGTGTAAATCAGTTCCATTAACTCACACAGTACAAATAGCACTTTAGAAATAAGATTATATATGTATGCTTATTGATATTTACTGGTATTATCTAAACTCCTTTTGCACTACCTTTGAACTTAAGTTTCACATATTGATGCATCTATGTAATGTGGAAGCTTATTTCCAATAATGAGTTCTTTATTGATTTGTAAGGTTTGATTGTTGTTTACTACTCTGAGATATTTGTTATTTGTCTGTTTGGGAAATGTCAGTGAATTAATAAAATGAAGAAATAATTTGATTAATCAAAAAAAAAAAAAAGCAAATGGTTAATAAATAATGAAATGAGTCATTAACTGTAGCCTTATAGTTGTAGTTGTTGTCTGATTTGATTTCTCTTTGTTCTTACAGCCATCCAACAGATGTAGCCCATTTCATGCATCCATGTTATCTGTTTTCTTGGCTACATGCAGTGTTATTTCCTGTGTTCTCGCTGACTAGCAGAAATGTAGCGGTTTACATACATACACAGACACATATACACACAGGAACTGTAAGTTTCTAAGAGACAAATGCATCCTTTTGTTAAACCTTTTGCAAAACGACATCTGTGCGTGGGGGTGTTGTGGAATGAGGGCAGAGAGTGTGGGTCTGTGCACATATCTTTGTTTTGTGTGTGTGTGTGTGTGTGTGTGTGTGTACAAAGGCTGATAATGTGCTGATTGAAGGATTCAGAGGATAGGGAAATTAAGCTGCTGTGTCCAAATTCTATCACATATTCCGGTCGGTTATGTAATCCAGTGCAGCCCAGTTACACCTCTGTGAATTACTACCAATACAAAATGTGATTTTCTTTACTGCTCTACAAAACTAGGAGAATGGTTTATTTTCTTTAAATCAGCATCTTTTTGAAGCTGTGCCATAAATGGTTAACCCCACACTCCATGCAGAGATATGAAACAATTCTGCAGCATACACATTTACAACGAGGAAGTGGACAGCCGAGCCAAAAAGCCAAGTCCTCATTCAACAGATGGGGGATTTAACTACAAGCTACATGGTATATTGCTGAAGGGGACTCTAAGAATTGTGCCATTTTGAAAAGGCTGACTGCACACTGGTAATCAAAGACCCAAGAGCAAATCCCCCCCTGAGGCATTCATGTATTCACATACACTTATGCAGCAGTATAGCCTGCAGGCCACCCATGGCTCCAAATGTACCCAGGATGCAGCAGGGCTGATCAGGGGAGTACAGTAGATAATGTGCTCAAACAGTTTTCTCTAAGAGATGGAGGTTCAAAAGAAGCATGCATAAACTACATGCATTTATATACTCCATCCATCCATTTCCAGTTGAGCTCCCGTTGAACCCTCTGCTACATGTCAGTGGGAGTTGCCAGAATGGCGGGCTGCGGGGCTTGGTGTAGTGCCAGTAGAGCCAGGTGGTGGGAATCTGTTGGAGATTAAACTGCTTGGTGACCAGCTACCCAGCTCTCCCGTGGCCCTGACAGACGTGGCACCCCTGGCTGATTGACCCTTGTGGCAAATGTCAGGGGTACGGGTGGAGGGTCAAAGCTTGCCCTCATCTCCTTTCTCCTGGCTGGAGAGAGCTGTGGATGTGGGAGGTCGTTGCCCGATGATTAACACTTGCCATACTGACATGACATGCCTGTGCAACTTTCCTGGACTGAAATAAATCTTATTTCAATCCTATTACAACACAGGACAAGATGATACTGTACAATTCTGCAATGTTTAGTCATGTTTTTAAATGTTGTGTACCAGTGTTTTTCTATATGATCCATGCATGGCCAATACAGTAAGGTTAAGGTATAGTTAAGATCAGGGAAAGATTGAAGTTATGGCCTATAAAGCCATGTTTAAGGTGTGGCTACAGTTAGCCAAATATAAGACATTAAAGGTGCTATATGTATGTTTTGCCATCGCTACATAGCCATGTTAGCATTAACAGCGGTTTCCTTGCCACAAAGTTCAGCCACTGTTTATAAAACGGTGTTAGAATATGTCCTCTGGGCAGTGCTACGTCTTCAATCTCTCGTGTTAGGCAGACTGGATGCTGGAGTGACTTACTATTGCAAAGAGGTATTATGAGATGAGACAGGTCAGGGCTAGATGGTTAGCATGCTACCTTCAACAGAAGAAAAGAAATGACAGAAAAATAAGTAAAACAAGTTAACACTGGTGTTGCATTCCACCACTGGAGACAGCTCTTTGCAAGTAAAGGAATTAAGTTTGATGCTGAACTTTCAATACATCCTCCAAAAAACTTGCATATAGCACCTTTAAGATAAAGGAAAGATGTTAGTAAAAAAAAAAAAAGCTAACAGTAGCTGTTAGGATGTCAACACTGTTCTCCTAGCTACAGTCAGTAGTCGACTGGTGTAGCATAAAGACAGGAAGACAGGGTAAACAGCCAGCTTGACTGTCCAGTGAAAACAATGGTAGTTGTGTTTGTAATACAAAGAAGAAGGCCTTCCTAAGAACATGGTGGCGCGCACAGACACAGCGGCTCACGGCTCTCCCTTTCAGTGCTCTCCAATCTCGTTGTACTTTCAGTGTAATGACAATAAAGGGCATTCACATGACACACCTTTAGCTTCACATATAAAAGACAGATATTACAGTGGTAGCAACATTTTTAACTCCACAAGAATAATACATGTATTTCCCAAAATGCTTAAGTATTTCTTTAATGTTGCCTTGTAATTGCACCACAAAAATAATGAGTGCATTAATTAATTATTGTATATTACTCAACAATAGATGTTTCTTGATGTGGAATAGCCTCATTGTAGGAGGCCACTTTTTTGAGTATAGCTTGTCGCTTTCCACAAATGTGTATTGTTTTTGTAGCTTATGTAACTACTTCAGATGAAGAGTAGCCAGTGGCTTGACTTGCTTCTGTTTCAAAGTAGCTTCCCCAACACTGGATGTAAATTGCACACCGGACTGCAGAAATAAATGTAATTCATAGTGATAGCAGGATGCTTATTTTCTCAATGATGCAACCCACTATTGTTGCCAATGTGTTTTAAATGGGACATAGTGTAAGGCAACCTATTCAGCCCGCTGACCTTATTCTGTGTTTGTGTATATTAATTCAAACCTGGGATCCACAAAATAGTCCAGTGAATATGCTGATACTCAGAGAGTCTCATACCATTTCAGGCTTTTCCTAATATCATCTCATGGGCACAAAGCTCTATTGAGAAAAATAGGAATCTGAATGAGTGATCTTGAAAAGAGAGAAGAGGTAACCTACTTTTCTTTGTAGCTAATAGGTTTTTATTCAAGGACTCTCCATTTCTATCAATGCTGTATTCCTTTCCCCCCTCTCCCTCTCTCCCCCTGTCTTGTTATTGCTCTTGTGTGTGGTATCAAATCTATGCAAGTCACTGGAGAGCTGCAGACCTTCTACCTGCTCTGGTCTGGCTGTGTTAAAGGTCAGACACGAGAGGATCCCATACACTGGTCTCAGATGTCAATACCGCCCGCCTCCCACAGCAAGAGGAAAGGAGACGATGGCTGCCAGGAAATCACTTGTCCTCCAGCCTGTCAGTAACAGTCTGTGTCTCTGTCAGGGGTGGACTGTGTGTGTGCGAGAGAGAGAAAGAAAGAGTGAGAGAGAGAAAGAGAGCACGCAGGTGTATGCATGTGTATTTGTGATATCAATACCCCACTGATCCTATTCTCCCTGCTGTGTGTGTCTTTGCACATCTCTGATTGCCAGATGTGTTTAGACAGTGAGAGAGAGAGAGAGTGTGTGTATGGATTTATGTTTGTGTTTGGTGTGTGTGTGTGTGACGTCCAGGTGTGTGTCTAAGTCTCTTCCCTTGCAGTGAGAGATCTCTGTGTTGACAAGCCTGATGCTGTTTATTTTGGCAATATGCTGTCAGGGGCGTTGGGACATTGGCTGCGCACGCACACGCGCTGTGTGTGTGCATGTGCAGGAGGGGTTGTGCTGTGCAGCAGTGGGATGGTGTGTGTGCTGTGAATTGTACATGAGAATTGCTGTCACACTCCAGCTCTCTGTAATCAGGTATAATCAGGTGGTGTGAATGGGTTTGCATGCATGCACTGTATGTTTATGTTCAGCTGGAATCAGGTTTAACTATGGACTATTAACTATAGATCCAATACTCCCCCCACCCCCACCACCACCACACACACACACACACACACACACACACACACACACACACACACACACACACACATTTAGAGCTTGGTGAAAATCCTGCAAACTTCATCCACTAGTTTGCATTAAGTGCAAACAGTTTTTGAACCCTGAAGAACAGACTTCTTGAAATTCTTATATCTCAGTGATCACTTAATTGTTTGTCTGCTGTTGTTTCTGATGCAGCCTTGACTGTGAGATAGCGCCCTACAGCTAACTACAGCTGCTAGACAGTAAAACCAGTGAGGGGGCAAATGCAACACTATCATTTATTGGCACCACAGGAAATTCCTTTAGGTATCTGGTGTCTAGCTCAGGTCCTTTGGCACAAACACAACACATATGGTGTTGAAACGAAACAACCTTCCTCTCCTTAAACCTTTAACAGCCTCACTCCCTTTGGGGGTAGGTTTCACTTAAATTAAAACAAACTGACCATTTTTGAGCATCAGACCCTTGCAGTAATGCTGGTAACTACTTTTAAGAGCTTGATACGGAAGCTGCCACGCTGCTTATGAACTTTCTTCTTGGTGAATGATGTGGCTGTGGCTCTACCGGCTGACTGTTTTCAGTGAGTGGAGGAAAACTGCAGCAGCTCATTCACTCAACCAATCAGCAGCCAGAAATCAGCATGAATGAGCTGTGAAAGTGGGTGCCTGACAACAAATCATTGATCCCCGTTGATTATCTGAGGAGCTCATCCTTTGTTTTTGTTTAAAATGATTTTGCTTGACACTCTTTTTTTTTTTTTTTACAATTTATGATACTTGATGAATACTACTACTACTACTACTACTACTACTACTACTACTACTTTTGAAATTAAAGGTCAATTTAGGTGCATATTGATGAGATAATAGCAACTAATGATATAGCTACTTATAGTCAGGTTTAGTTTTACTTTTTTTGACTTACATAATTATGTTACGATGTCACAGATATGCAAGTGAGTGTGTGACTCAATTTAGCTACATATTAGTGACTTTGCCAGAAGGCTTTAGCTACTTTCTATTGAAAATAGATGCCAACGCTGTCCAGGAATAAGCCACAGCCTGTGACATTTAGAAAAGCTCTGAACTTCTTCTGCCTATACTGACTTTTGTTTAGACAGTGAATTTAGACATAAAGTTTGCAAGGATTTCTTCCATTGTTGGACTGTGAGACTGCTTTGAAGCTAGGGGCATGCCACATTTTTAAGGTTTCAGTCGTACATGCTGTGCATTGTACCTGGATTATTTTTACGACATGCTGTTCTTTTAGAGAACGACCACAGTGACCTAAAAGATGAGTGTTTATTATACTGATGTGACTGATGAGTAGTCTTTCATTGTACTAGTAATTAGTCACAGTGCTAGCATCCTGCAGGCTGAACAGTGGGTGATAAAATGTTAAGTTCATGCTCTCCTTTATACATCCCAGGACTCCCCATGTTAGACATTTGCTGAACTGAAAATGAGATTTCAAACAGCCGAGTTGGCACCCGTTTTTAGTTTGTGTTTTGTTAACTGACATCAGTGTTGATGATCCACTCTCTCTTTCTGTCTTTTCTGCATTTCTGTAACACACATCTGCACGTACCAGATAATTTTCAAAGGTTTTCGACCTGGCTTGAACAAATCGTCATCTTCCGCCTCCGAGTAAAACAGCTTATATGATTGAGTAAAAATGAACTGTTTGAAGTCTGCCTGAAAATGAAGGCTGTTTGACACTGAGGCTCGCAGCTGTAAGTCTTTGATGAAACATAACTGCGACCTGCAACAAAAGATGAGAAATAACTGGCTGCTTCAATTACCACACATATCACACAGTGCAATGTTAAAATATGATGCAAGTGTATCTCTCAGTCTTGCAGAGCTAACTATAGGCAAGAGACTCTCGATGCTTTAAACATTCTGAAAATTAATCCATGCAAATTTGATTAAAAGGATGTGAAAACAAGTATTTGAATAAGAGGGGCTGTGTATGGCAAGCGTGAAGATGAATAACATGAATACATTACGGATCGGGGGATTGACGCATTTCAAATCGCCCGTGATGTTTGAGAATTATAGATTTATTTGTTCATCCAATTTGCAGATGCAGAGGTGACAGCACAGTCACTTATGAGGTGTCATACTGACTCATGCTAATATATTCACTGACTGAAGACTACCTCAGATCACAGGTGTGTGTGTGAGTGAGAGAGAGAGCACAACATGTATTTCATTACTATTTCATTACATTTGTGTTGGTTTGTTTTGGGGGGAAAGGTGTTTTGTCATTTTGCGCGTCATTTGCATGCAAATGTGCATGCGCTTGGGTTCGCAGCTTTCCAGTCTGAGTGTGTGCGAGTGACACGCGTCAAACATCTAAACCCCGGGGAGGAGAAGCTGTCATGGGAGTGCAGGAGGAAGGGGAGGAGGGATGGAGGGATGTGGTGAAGGTAGAGCGAAGGAAATATATAGGGAGAGAAATCCCAAGTGAGAAAGCAGCCTGTTCATTAGCAGCATAGGAATGTGTATGTGTGTTGCTTTGTACATATGGAAGAGTGCATACTGCTGTGTGTGTGCACCGCTCTGTGTGTGTGTGTGTGTGTGTGTGTGTGTGTGTGTGTGTGTACATGGAGCAGCAGGGTGCTAACTAGGACACATTTCCCAGAATGAAGCAAAGCCAGATTTTGAACAGTATTCCTCTTATCTAAGTATTTTTCCCTGCACTTTTTTACCTCTGTGTGAACTGCTCCGTGCGATGTGTTCCTCAGCATCTCAGCATGCAGATCTACCTCACTGCTACTAAAGTGCTGCGTTGCTTTAATGTAAGTACACAGCTTTTGTACTTTTGAGTTACTACACTACGTCACCGGCTCATCAATTAGACCATTTCTTGATAAAAGTGAGTGCACAAGAGTGTTTCCATCTCAGGGAAGAAACTAAGGAGGCTAACTCAAGTACAACCTGTCAACCATTTGCCTTTAAAAAAACAAAAAACAAAACAAAAACCCTTTATCCCTACAACCACCACCAATCCTGAAAATGTTGACCTCTTTACTTTGTATTTGCTGCAGCATTTTATTCCCCTCCCTTTGTTTTCAATTTTTCTAAGCCAACAATTGTTTTATCCATCCCCAGGCAGATTTCCTCTGCTGGTTCTCAGACAGGACTTCCAAAAGAAAACTCTTCTATATTCATAAGACAGACACATACTCACCTCAGATTCTTCCAAATTGCATTCATGTTCTTGGCTGCACATGTTTTTGCCGTAAGTGTTATAAGTTGAAGATTGAATTAAGGACTCAAGGAAGGGAATCACAAACAGAAGAACACAGGGATGACTGTGCATCTGTTGCATCTGTGAGTGTGTGTGTCTGTGTGTGAATGTGTGCGTGTGTGTGTGGATCCTGATAGTGTGGATGGGAGGGGATGTGTTCCATTTGAGGAGACCAGTTTTCTGTGATCACAACTCTGATAAGAATTGTGGGAAACCACACTCACGAGGAGTCACTCTGGAATACCAACTAGAAATGCTCACACACTCTCTCTCTCTCTCTCTGGCTGTCTTTCTCTCCGACACACATACAGATGCACACAACACTCAAAGGCATACACGCAGACACACACACACACACACACACACACACATGTGAGGAATGTGCATACTCTTCCTCCAGATGTAGCTCTGAATCTGATTAGATACCTCATCTCTGCCATGTAAATGTTTTCTTGTTGTGCATATAGCGCATCCATGGAAACAGAGGCATACATGTGGTAGGGTAGGTGAGTGTGTGTGTGTGTTGCAAGCACAAGGGTGCATGAGGCTCAGCAGTATAAATGATTTATCCAACTTACAGTGACAGTGGAGGAAAATGCCTGCCCAGATTAACAGGATGTAGAAAACCAAATCACTCTCAAACTCTGAGAGGCACAGAAACAGTCCAACTCTTTCTATTGTGGCTTTTTTCTGCTTCTACCACACACAGAGAGCAAAGTTTAAAGCGGCAATAATCAATATTTCTATAATAACAATGTATCAAGTGAGAAAGGGGTCACTTGTAGTGATGAACCTATGGGGGAATTAGGATGTAATTCTGTAGATTCCCTTGGCTTTATGGAGCTTCATATTGAGTTTCAGCGCATTGTTTAGTGGTTCGGTAGCTGCATTGTTCTCAGCCGGCAGCCAGGCAGCTGTTGTCAGCAAAAAAAAAAAAAAGCTCTAATAACCCACTGTACCTGCTCAGCAACAAACAGCAGACAGACACAATTAGTGTCTAGCTGATGAACATAGTGGAGCATTTAGCACTTAAAAAGCCAGGTATTTCCCTCAGGAGTTGGTGGAGACCAAAAGCAGAGATAAAAGAGAGTGATTTATTGGACTCAATTCATCAGGTAACCAGACACATGACTTGAAATGAATGATAATGTTGCTACATATCTGCTGAATGTGTAAATAAGCAAATTAAGTTTTCAGACCCAACCCAGACCCAAGCTTTTTGACTTTAATTAATAAACACAAAATTAACAATGCTTAACAGTAGACTGGATCAATTTCAAAATCGTCCTGTTCGACTGTTTTCTTTCTTTTTCTTCTCCTTGAGTGTGACAGAACAAAAAGAGACGTAATTTCACTCACCAGAAAAACTAAACTCTCTTTGGCTGTCTGTCTGCCTCTGATCCCTGCCAGCCCAGCTGCTGATCTGCCTGCCCCAGTGGCTTCAGTTCTCCATTATCATGTCTGGTGGAGGGATGTGCAGAGAAGTCAATAGCTCACCCTGATCTGCTGGCAATAACTTTTGGTGTGTTCCAGTGTGTATGTGTGTGCGCGTGCCAAAGCCCCACATCTGCCAGACTTGCTGGCAGTATAAAGAGATTCCTGCTGAGTTGAATTTGCTATGACAGGATGTATTGTGGTTAAATGTTTAGATACTAACCTGCCTGTTCCCACATGAGCCTGTACAGAAATGGTATAATTACAATGAAGACCCCCCATTACACACACACAAACACACCTACAGTTATAAATATTCTAATACAATGTGCTACTTTTATCTTTTCGTTACTTCAGCCTGTATTTGCATGTGTGTGCGTGGGCATACGCGCATGCATGTGTGTGTGTGTAACCAGAGCCCATCTGTTGTTGTGTATGCTGATATGGCAACTGCATCTGTGGGGAGCTGACTAGCACATTAGGAAAGAGCACACACACATGCACACACACTGAACCTGCACATACTGGACAGCTAACAGTTCATTTGACACTGTAATTACAGCCAGTGATCATGGATCCATTCATCAGCCCTCTTCCTCAGGGCGTCGACTGACCTCCAACAGTATCCCCATGAAACAGCGGGAGGGAGGGTAAGGAGGAGAGATGAAGGGTGGAGGGAATAGAGGAGAGAGGATGGAGGGATAAATAGAAAGGAAAAAAAGGGTTGAAAGCAACTATAGGAGATTGTAGATGGAGAATGATATATAGATTGGCAGAGTGCATGTTTATGGGTTTGAAGGTGTGTCTGTGGAGACTGATTCATTCATGATCTGTGTGTGTGTGTGTGTGTGTGTGTGTGTGTGTGTATGTTATGAGTCCAGGCAGTTCACCTTCCACCACAGTCTCTTGTGTTGACCTTACCTGCTGTTTCACTGTTGCATCATTAGAATGAGTTATACACCATTACTGCCCTGCTGCTGCTGCTGCTGCTATCTGCGGCTACTGGTTGCAAACGCAACACACACACACACGCACGGTACGCACGATGAACACACACACATAGGCGCACACCGAATCATGGCAACCTGTATTAAAACAGCATGCATAAGTTATGTGCACCAGGCTGTGAGGTGAAATAGGAATGATATGAGGAGCAATCTGGGGAGGAAAAAAGAAAGTGTTGAAGTTTGTTTAATTCATGCAACTCAGCTTTATTTTCTTTATTGTTTTGTGTCATCTGGATGTAGTGAACACCCCCTGTAAGAATCAATTATAATCCACCGCTAGACCTGAATATATTTGTTCACATATACACACATAGGTGCACAGAAACACACACACTCACAAGACTCCATCACCCTAAATTACTCATATATGTATCAAATTTTGTAATTCTGTATTTTTACTTTTTTGGTTTAGTTTTAATACAGAGTATGAAGTGAAATACTTAAAGGTAGTGTGTTGCACAATAAAACAGACCTGCTTTGACCACAGTTTTTACTGCCCCAGAAGCAGGTTTGTATTGATGTGTTTTCACTCTCTGTTGTCATTAAATTTAATTTCTGTTGTCATGTCAATACACCAAGAGTTATGTTACTATAGAAACACTGACTTCATGCCAACAGCAATTCCGTGCAGATGAATATTGACAAGTACTTCTTTGCTTTTGTCTGCAGTATTTTCAGGTCATTATTTGTCTGAAAGCGTCCAATGTGTTGTTTATCTCGAGTACCAGACTCGCACAGAGCAAATGCGCTCTGTCCTAATTTGGGAAAACCCAAATACAGACTTTGTTTCGATTCACGCGGCAACCCTCCTTTTGGGGTGTCATGATTCATCGTCTATGCCATTATCAGCATCTGTTATCACATTTTATCCACCATTTCACTGCAAATATCCCTCTGCTTCTTATCACAGCTTCAGTGACATTTACCAAACACACCGAAATATCAACTTACGGAGTTCAATTCGCTATCAGTTTTCCCTCAAAGAGCCTTCCTAGGTTCTACATATTTTTAGGGACTGTTAGCGAAACTATTTTTGAGTGATGGCGTGTTTTTCTGTGTGTGTGTGTGTCAGCCTCAGCCTGATACACATGGGCCTACTGGGACCACCCAAGCAGATGCTTCATTTACAAAATTATGCATTTAGGGCAGAGAAATAGGTCTGAACCGAGGGAGTTTAGGAGAGTTACAGAATGAGACCAAAGAGGACTGAAGCCATCAGCGACACGCCCCGCTGTGATCTCTGTGCTGTTCTTTAGAAACTTCTGCCCTGTGTGTTAATCTGTCAGAGGCGGCAACACAAAGAAAAGGAAAAAAGAAAGGCAGGAAGAGAGAGAGAGAGAGAGATGCACCAGTGCCCTTTTTACCGTCTCTCTCTCTTTTTCTGAGGGCAGCATGGACACTAATCATTCTGCCTCTCATCTACACACATCACTGATAATCAGACTCTTTATGTCCCCGCCCACACTTTCCCTTTAAAATGGAAAAACAACAACAACAGGGAATGAGGATTGTAGACTCCCCAAATATAGTTCTATCTTGCTCCCCCGCTCTCACTCTTTCTCAGCTACATTTTTTTCTACATAAACTGTAACCAGCAGCGTTAGCAAGTCCTCCACTGACACACATGAGTGAATCCAGTTCTGGATGAAGTTTTTCACACTCAGACTGAACATTCTTGAGGTTCCCGACTGGCAGTCAGCTTGTCTTTTTACCCAATGTGATGGATTTTTAAAAGAAATATTGGGTGTGCTATGTGCTTTTAAGTGTGTGCGTGTTTTCCTCCTGTGGCAGGTATTGCTTTCAGAGTGTTTGAGTGTTGTCCTGAAGGGACGACCTCTTGGTGTGTGGTCCTTATAGGAAATCTGAATCTCCTGTGAGAAACATGAGAGGTTTCCTCTAGGCAGGCCATAAAAGTGGTTCAGAAGCTAGTGTGTTTTGTAAGTGTTTAAATGCATAAAACTGTATTTTTGAATGTCACAACCTGCTCGTATATAAGAGACTAACCTCTCAAGAAAAACAACAGCATTCGGTTTTCCCCAAGTGACAGAGCCCTCAAACAGCTGTTAGAACTGTGACTCTTGTCATAATGCAAAGAAAAAAGAAATCATGTTGATATAGAGCAACTGATATCCCTTTTCACCAACATGGAACAGGTTCTGTTCTGATCTATGCACCTAATTTTAAACCATTCCGAACATTTTAACCAAAAGTAAACTGGTTCTTTTTATTTATTTATTCATATACACCATGTACAAAATACATTAAACTAAAAAAAAGAAGATGTTTTGTATCAGATTTAGCCACTAGATTATTTCCATCTGCAGTCCCTGGTATGGAACATGAAAAGTCAGTTTCCAGCTGAAACCCCCGAAAAGCAGTTTTTCAAGAGCAAACAGTGATGGCATTGGAGGGGTGGGGTGACTGATCAAAATGTCAGTTCATTAAATATGTTTCTAACGTTTTGCCAGCTGATGTTGCTCTGCTGATGGAGGCATCAGATCAGAAAATGCCTCTGCGTGTTGTTCTCATGGTAAAAGACAAACGGCGCACAAATTAAGGCTGCAACAAAAGATTGCTTTCATTACTGTTTAGTGACTATTTACTCAATGAATCAAGTGATTGTTTGGTCTAAAAACAACATAAAATTGTTAGAAATACTGTTTGTCTCTATGTATAATTCTTGATATTTAAAAAAACATTTCTTGCGGCATTTCGGAGCTGAACGCTGGTTTTTAATGCTCTTTAACTGATCTACACTTCAGCATTAGACTTGAATTTGTTGTAGTGCAAGAACAGGCCTTCAGGGCATGGAGGTAAAAGGACAGAGGCACTATTCTCCCTATTACAAGTCAGTGTGCCACCAAAATGAAGGTGTTTTAAGGTAAAATAGTTAATGTTGCTTTAATTCAGTATAAAAACAGATTTCAAAGATTAAATCTATTTGGATTAATTAATTTAAAAAAAAACATCTAAGTGCTCCAACTCTAACATAAATATACATGTGTGAAAAGCTTTCATGTCAATGATGATGAAATGTAGGAGTGGTAAGGAAGCAGAAGAGAGAGAGAGAGTGACAGAAATGGAAGGGGAGGAGAGACGCAATCTAAATATACCGGTTGAGGGCAGTGGAGAGGAGAAAAAGCGCCAGTCCTCTGAAAACCACAGTGTGATGAAAAATTAAGATGGGAGGCACAGTTGAGAGGAAAGCATAGAGAGGGGGCGGGGGGAGTGGAGTGGAGGGGAGGGAGAGAAAGTGCTTTTACTACCGGTCACTTTCACCTGTCTGTCTGGGAGATGGACGGATGAAATCAGACTCCTATTAAAGGGAGCAGGAAAAGTGGAACCTACACTCAGTGGGTCCAGAAACAAGGGAATAGCTGCACCCTCTCTCAGCCTCCTGTGCTTTCACAGTCCTGGAGGTAGTTATCTTAAACTATCTGCACCTCAAGTACTTCTTTATTGTTTTATACTCTTATTGCTTGCTCTGCAACTCTTGTTCTGCTTGTTCCAAAACTCTTGTGTTTTACTTTTTAACTCTTGCTCTCACTCTGCAGAACAACCACTACATTTGTCAACAAAGGCTTATGGTATTGGATGGATTTCCACTTTGCTCATCTAACGCTGTAATAATCCCAGCCAAGAGGCTACAAAAGTCAAAAAAACCTGGACTAAAATTGAATTAAAGAAGCCATTTCTTCCCCCCACCGGATTATTTTTTCCGTCCGTGCTCTCCCATGCCTGACGCTATATCCTCTCTCTCCGCGTCAGGGACCACACGTTGGAGGCCATTTGCATTTTGCTTTAATATATTTCCTAAATTCCAAAGCTTCAAGAGATCCCTACTTTGCATTTGTTTATTTAGTTCAAAGTGTTTTTTTCTGTTATTGCCCAAGAACCTTGCAGAAAATTGAAGTGTAGTCAAAATGTGATAGATAAATATGAAAGTGGTGCACTGTGTAGTCTATGGAGAGAGGGACTTTGATGTTATTTTTGCAGTGTTAAGCCAGCTTATGGCTATGGTGCAGCTCGCGCCTGTAGGTGAGGGCTGGCTGTTCCCTTTTTCTTTTATTGTCTGATGCTGTTGGACTTGTGGGTGATAGAAAGGCTCAGACAACATGACATGTCGTTTACCACCTGGATCTGCACTGTCAGCAGACACACTCTGCAGCGGCGTGTTGTTTTGTGTTTATGTGTGTGTGTTTGTGTGTGTGTGTGTCTTTGAGTGTGTTTGACCTGAGGGTGTTTTAGGGGTGGCTGTGTCATGTGTGGACGATGGATTTGTAGTGACATCAGGATTGTACCTTGCGGTGCAACGAGTTCTCCAGGTTTGCACAGTGAGCGGCGGACAGGGACAGAGCAAGAGAGAAAGAGAGGAGGGAGATGGATGGAGTGTGACACCCTTGGGTCGAATGAAGCTTCAGGGATGTGTTGGGGACACACATGTAGCAGCAGCAGCAGGAAAAAGCTGATTTGAAAGATGGGAATGTCAAGTCTGTGATGTGCACTTTGCCAAAGTCATACCGGACTGTTAACTAGTGAGAGACTGATAAGAGGCTGGGGATTGGAGGAGGAGGAAAGGGCCAAAAGCTTTCTACTCCTCATTTTCTCTCCCTCTTACTCCCTTTTTCACCCCCAATACACACACACACACACACACTGTTGAGTTCCACAATGGCAATAAATTGGGCTTAATTTGGGCATGGCTTTCTCCGAGTCACATGGAGTGAATTTATCCACAAAGGCCAAACTGTGGATTTCATTAATGAAACACACATGAAATACACACTCATGTATACACACACACACATACACACACATACATGCTCCTGGCAGGATCAGAGAGGCCTAATCAAGCTGAAATATCCCGGGGTTGCAATTAGGTTTGGAGAGCCATAGTCCTAAATCTGGCTACAAAACAAACCCTTCCATTAAGTCACAAGAATACACAGATTTCCTCTGACAAGACATCATACTATTGTGTTCTGTTCATTTGCATTCATCTTCTGCTGTGTGCTAACTTAGCCACCTATGTTGTGTCATTGGAGAAATAAAGCACAGGTGACAAACACACACACACACACACACACAGACACACACCTGCAACTACTGCAGGTATTGAATTAATGTCTTCTTATTGAAGTTGCCCAAGGTTTTCACCTTGAGAACCTTTTCTGTGTAACTAGTTATTTGTGTGTGTGCAGATCTTGCCCAGTGTGAGCTGGAATAAATTCAAGCCCTATGCGACCTCGCAAAGGATAAATGGGTATGGAGGGACAAATTCGGCTTAAAAACATTCATACATTTTGATTTAAGATAAATCAGAAGAGTCTACGGCCATTCTTGTAGCTCTGTTAGGCTGTATTTACTTTGAGCTAACTGCTAATGTTAGCATACTAACATGCTCACAATGACTAAGCGAACAAGTTGATGTTTACAAGCTCATTTTAATGATGTTCACCATCTTAGTTTATAAAGTTAACAGGCTGTCATTTCGTGTTGAGAACTAAATACAAAATACTGCTCAGGTTAATGGAGATGTCAAGCCGGTCACAGACCAAAGCACTGGACATGAATGACTGCACCAAATTTGATGGCACTCTATCCAATAGTTGTCTGGGCATTTCTCTTAAAACTGTAAATGCATAATGCACTAGTGGAAATATTAGAGGCTCATCAAAGTCACTAGAACATATCGTCTGGTGACCATGAATTTCTGTACAAAATTTTAGGGCAACATATCCAATATACGCTGAAATATTTCAGTCTGGACCAAAGTGGTGGACAGATGGATAATGCCATCCCTAAAACCACACCAATGTAGTGGCTAAAAAACAAATCTTTAGTCAGTAGAGTATTTTTCTTTACCAGCTCCAGTGCATTCAGCCCTTAAAAGAAATATAGTTTAATCTACTGATTGATGAGGAAAAAAGCAATAAAGTGTAGAACGTTTAAGAGCATAACTCTTACATTCATTGAACAAGTAATTTTTACTGCCACCACACTGTCAAAATATTTAAAGTAACAACCAGCCAGTGTGGCAGGAATATAATTCCTGAAATCATGAACTGACATGTTGTTAAAGTACTCTCACCTCCCCTCTATGCACTCGTCTCCTTAACTTTCATCTTTCCTTTCTATCATCTCTGTGTCCTCTCTGTTCCTCTTCGTTGCCTCTTGACGATATCACACAATATTTTCCATTTTCCTCTGATACTGTGACTTTGAATAGTGCAGCACTATTGAGAGCGAGTGTCCTGATGACCTTAGGCGTGGTACCACTGCACAGGAGCCTGAAATAGTCATCTATTTCTGTTAAAGTCTCACAATGACTAAGATCCATTTCTACTGTTCCTAGTTCATAGTCAAACGGTTAATTTGTGTGAGGGAGATGACGGGAACACCTCATGCACAAGGACAGAAAAACATAAGATAACAGCTTGCCGGGATCACAGTTTTTTTCCACTAATTGGTGCAGGAGCCTTTTCTCACATTTAATGACAAAATTACACTCAACACAGCGTGACACAATATGGCACTTAAAACATATTAAGGCGCATTTGGTCTGGGCCAAGGGAAAAATTACTGATTGCTGCATTTTAGTTCTGGGCTGGTTCATGTTCACACTCACTTTTTACAAACAAACCAAGAGCTGTTAACATGGAGCCACACAGACTCACAGGTAACTCACTGACGAGGAAATGTTGGCAACTGTCATCCTGCATCATTAGGACAGTCATCATACTGCACTTTAATGCTTCTTGTACATATATTCATATTCTTTGGTGTCACAAAGATCTCAAGAAGAAATAACTGATGATGAGCATTAGTAGTATTATTAGACTGCATATAAACCACATGTTCTGAATAATGACAAACAGGTAAAGACATGATGAAAAAGAGGCAGGAATTACTAAGGCTACTGTGCAATCGATACGTCACCTACTGTACATTTTAATAGACTTAATGAAGTGTCAAGTTACCCAGAGGAGGATAAAAGCACAGCACACTGCAGTATTAATTGGTTTTGACTGTCTGACTTATCAGGAAAAACTCCCTCTCTCATGTGCTGATGCACACACCTGGTTACTATATGCATAAATATACAGTATACCGTATAATTTACAAGAAAAAGTGTGTAAGGAAAAAACTCAAATGTTCTCTAAGATTATGAAGTCAAATTAAAGAGAAACTGTGGATTTTTTTGTCAAGGAACCACATTGTTTCACTTTATAGTGCCTTAATTATGACTCCAGAGAGGTTAAATGGGTCTCCCCACCAGTAAGCCAGAACTGAAGAGGTCTCCTGGATGAGAGGCGAAATAAAAAGTATCTACGACCAAGTCCTCCAGACTACTTCAGAACTCAAATACAGTACATGAGTTGTTCTGACTTTCAATGTGTTGAATCAATGTACTGAGTTTACTCAACTAATCAAATTAATAAAGAAACATCATCTGCATATTAGTATACTTTGTTCCTAATATGCATTTTTTAAAAGTTAAAACTCTCCAGAGAAAAGCCACAATGAAGGTTAATATCAAATCCAGTCTGTGCACCAGTGCACTTGTAATAATAAATCAAGGTTACTTTTAGAGGCCTCCTTGTACTAACTCTGGTATAAACTGGCTTGAACAGCAGCAGCCATACAGTGGCCATAAAGCTTTCTTTGTGTCAAAGTAGGAACTGAATCTTTGAGCTGTGAAAGAAAAATGGAGCGCAAATCTGAATGTCATGTGACACAGTGTAACTAAACATTTAATTGAATTTAAGATTTTCCACTTTTTAACTTACTTTTACATTTGAAAAACTCATGAGACGACACTCAACTAATTAATCAACTTATTTTCAGTTAACTCGCATTTTTAAGGCAGCATGGTTTTAAGTTGAATCAGCTTATAAGGTTTGACGGTCTGCCTACTATCTAAGATACTGTGGTTGAGCCATTTACTTTCACAAACGCTCCTTTTCAGTCAGTGAGCAACCCAAACGAATTGCACTAAAGAATCAAAGGCATCAGAGTTAAGTTTACCTGAACCAAACAGGCTAGGTGTGAAAACCTGCTGCCTCAAAACAATTAATTCTCACAAATTATTTCACTGACGCAGATTCAAATAATTTTTCAATATTAAAAAAAACTAACAAAAACAAAACAACAACAACAAAAAACAAACAATAGATATCTTCTGGTAGAAAAATCACTTCATGTTAATTGCCTTAGTGACTGATGTAGAGTGTACAGGCATCCCATTTTCCAAATAGCAGATATGTCAGGGAATGGAAACTCCTTGAATATTAATGCATTTCCACTACATTTTTCTCTTCGACCGTTGGGAGCTCAACCAGAGCTCATATGCCCGTGAGATGTCTGTCCGGCTTTAGCTAAGATGCATACAAACACGCAGGCCCACACGCACGCACACAAATACAGACTGGAGATATAGAGGGGAAGCTGATCAGTCGTGTGGAGCGGGGAGGGCACTCCAATGGGACTAATTAAAGGGATGGAACAGACTGTAGAACTCATCGGAGACCACCACTCTTTCTCTAACTCCATCTCTTTCTCCTCTCTCTCTTCCTTTCTTTTTTGCTCCTCTGTGTTCAGTTAATGAAAGCTACATCATCCAGGGGTTATAGGATGCAATGCTGCCTTCTTACCGCTGTTCATGCTGACGGATATGATCAAAGGTGTTCAGGAATTCATATCTGACGTCTACAGGACCCCAGGCGGCTGCTGGAAACACTGTCTCAACACACGTGCATGGAACAATTCACAAACAAGATGTAAACAAGTGCAAACACAAGTGCACAATCAGATCTTAAAAATTCACACATAGCTTTTTGGTTTCTCCATGCATAAAAGCAGCTGCTGTTTGTGAGTTTGTGCTAATGTATGTGTGTGTGTGTGTGTGTGTGCGTGTACACATGAGTCACCATCAGCTGCTGAGTTTGAAACTGATGGTGAGTCAAGCTGTTTGGATGCTATTGATCAGAACCCCGTGTTCCTGACAGTCAGACATGCTCAGCCCACCTCCCCACCTTCCTCGCTCTCTCTTTTCGTTCCCTTTTCTGGAGTCCATTTCTTGGCATCACACCACTTGCTTCTATGAGACAGACCAAATGAATTGAAATATAATGAAGTGGCACTGCACTCAATACTGCTGCCCAAATGAGCTGGAGAGTGAAGCTGTACAGCATCTCTGCTTTGTTTCCCACCAAGGCGATAGGTGAGGACAGGAGGAAGGGGGGTACGAGGAGGAGAGAGGGAGGAGGATGAGAGCACTGAAGAATGTGAGATTAATGAGTGCACAAAAAGCTTACAATGTTTATATGTGTATGATTCTCTAAAAGCTGCAGGCCAGTGTGATGCCCCCAACCAGAGAAAGCCTTGACTCAGCCTGTCTGGCTTTGCAGCTTCTCCCGGCTCTAGAAATGCCAAGCTACACAGCCAAATGACTCACACACCCAGCTCAGAACTCAAGCCAGGGCTTAACACACACAGAACATGTCCTCACGGCAAAAGTGCTCACACACATGCACACAGATATATATGCCCAAATACACGTGCACAAGTAGACACGTCAGCACATACTCAGAACCGAACCAGGTTTGTCTATAATCTCGTCTGCACTGAGCTGAACTGCACAGACTCTTGTATAAACCTGGAAAGTTTGGTTTGTTTTATGCCCATCATCACACACACACATCTGTCACAAGTATTTCTACAAGATCCTTTTAGCTTTTCCTCGCTACCCTTTTTGCTGGCCTGTGTGTAACTCAACCACTTTAAAAGGAGTTCACAGTTGCTTTAATATACTCAGGTGATTCTGGTCCCCGCTCTTAAGTGTTCATCAAAGTGGCAGCTCTCTGTCTTTTTCCAAAGTTAATTGAGTAATGCTGAAAAAAAAAACACGCTCCTAAGTGCAAGGAAACGTCATGTTCAGTCTGAATTGGATAAGATCTCATATGACAGAACCATCCCAGGACAGAATTCAACTCCTCGGGGCAAATCTACAGCATCCCAAATACTAGACACCATGCTTCTTTTATGTAAACAGGACATGTTCAAGCTAAAATGGATTGTTATGTTTCCCTTCATGTTGTATCTCAGTGTCGCACATTTGCTTTTGCTTCCTCCTGTGGTTATTTATTCAGACACTTACATACAGTTCACACACACACACATGCACTTGAGCACAAGTTTACTTACAAAACACAGTCTACCCCCCTCAGAATATAAAGTACTTTAATGATATGCATCCCTGCTCACCACTTCAATGTAAACACCAGCCAGCAATTGGACACACACACACACACAAACACAAACACAAACACACACAAAAGGTATTCTGTATGTTTTGGGATATTTACTCATCATTGCCTACATCATCAGAATAATATAATAAAGAAATAAAATCCATTATTAAAACCGTATTGGTTACTACTAATAAAACATAACTCGTGTTTTGTTTTTTATTAGAAAGGTTTCATTATTGTTTTTATTACATGGTTTATTGCCTTGTTTGTGAGTTTGTGTGTGTGTGTGTGTGTGTGATTTCTCACCAGACATTTGTCAGACCTGGGTAGGCTGTAAAAGCTTTGCACTGCTTTGGTTTGGATTACAATACTTTTCATTCAACAGATGCCATCTATTTGCAGCCATCAAAAATGCATACAAAGTAGTTAATCACTGGTCTGGCAATGGTGTAGACTGTATTAACAAAACTTGGATGATGTCTGTTTTTCACGCCGTTTCTCTGTTGGCTGCCAAGACAGAGAATTAAACACACAAGTCTCCAAATTTACAAGCCATGATAGTCTTTTAAGTCCTCTTCATGTTCTTTATCCTGTCATCCCTTTGTTTCTCTCTCCTTATCTTTACTTCTCTCCATCTGTGGGTCTCTCACCATCTCCCCTCTGTTTGAATGTGTTTGCAGTACACACTAATTCTGCCTGTGCAAATATTTTTTTCTTTAGCAACGCAGAGAGGCACCCGCAAGGAGTCTGTGAACACTGGTTGTGTCTATATATGTTTTGCAGTTGTCTTAGAAAGATGTCTAAGGTTTATGTTTGTGTGCTTTAAAAAGAATGACAATGCTAACATGTTGATGTTTGACAGATAAAATGTTTATTAACTTGTTAACCCTCTTAGTTAAGTGTGTTAGATTGCTAACATTTGCTAATTGGCACTAAGTTTAAAGTAAAGCTGAGGCTGGAAAGTCTTTGTTCTGCATTTACTCAATGAATCAACATTTTGACCCGATGAAGGTGGTATAACCTGAGGAGAACATAAATGTTTGTACCAAATTTCATTGTAATCCAAGCAACAGTTGTCAAGACATTTCGCCCTAAACCTACGAATATGAACCTCACAGTGGTGCTCGAAGGAAAGTGAGGGATTTCCCAAAGTCAGTCAGATCCCTCGTCTTGGAACCATGAATGCCTTTAGAAAAATATAGCTATGACAGAGCAGTGTTTTCCTTGAGTTTGTGGAAGTATTTGGTGAGGGGTTTGGAGGTCTGTCCCCATGAAAACTTTATATCCTTCAATTAAAAATATCAAATTTCACATACTTTTGGACCTTCATTGTGTAAAACAATTTGGAAACGCTCTAGCACATAATAAATAAACAACCTCCAAACATATTTAAGACAAAACGTGCTGAAGAAATCCACCAGACCAACTACAACCATCAGATCTGGGAATCCTGGAAGTTATTTAAATGAATTCTCTGGGGACAACGAATGTCTATACAAAATGTCATGGCAGTCTGTCCTATGGTTGCTGAGGTATTTCACTCTGGAAGTAGTGGACTGACTGCCATCCCTAGAGCCATGCTGCCAACAAGACTAAGAAGGCAGTTAGAGTGAGGAGATCTATCTAGCTATATCTATGTGTGAATGTGTGTGCGCGTGTGCATTTACCTACAGCTGACAGTTGAAAAAAGTCATGCAGTGCACAGTATATACTTTAATGTCTCTAATAGAGTATAAGTGTGTTTTTGTTTCTCCTGGCAGAATGCGGGAACGGGGTCCTTGCATTTGTGGAGTAGGTGTGTGGAGTCTACTGCTGTCCCTCTGTCTGGCCTCCCTCAGCACACGCACACAGGAGCCACACAGGTAGGTAGATGTATGCATTTATATATTATATGTGTGTGGGCTCGCGTGTGTGTGTACAGTACATATTCCTGTGAGTCAGTCAGTGTCTGTGTACAGCATTCACAGTATTGGATCTATCATAGATTACCACTGCAGGCAGCCTCTGCAGCCAATTTCTTTTCACATGTTGTAAAGTTGGAGTGAATGGGCCACATGCTGCCCGGGGGGAATGCAGGGGTCGGATTCACTGTGAAATATGAGACCACAGGGGCAGGTTGCCAGGAAGAACACACAAAAAGTTCTTTAATAAAAGGAAGAGTAATCCAACAAAGAAAGGTCCTCTTAGTTCAGAGGCTTTCACGTCTTTGCAGTCCCATCAGGGTGGGGCGACTTTCAAAAATGCCTGTACTTCACATCACAGACGGCGAGCAGTGAGCCTTATGGATTAGAAATCTCTGGCTGTGTGATACCCCTCCCCTGTGGGCCAAGTGGCTGAGTCACTAGCATGATTGAGCCCAGAGGCCTCTTACTACTTTCCAGTTCATTTCTTGTGTGAAGGTTGGATATCTCTGCCTCTCTGGTTAACAATGATCACCTGTGTGTGACACTGAAAATTGCCTGCCTCTGGGGAAAAATCTTTAATGGAGAGCACCTTGTACCTGCTACCTGTATATGAATAAGAGCTTTTTCAGTCATGCTGTTCCTTTATGACGCACATGTGGTGAAAACATGATGAACATCGAATATGTTCTTTGTGAAGCTGATTTTTGCTGTGGTGGTTTTTGTACTAAAAGGCATTACAATAAGGAAATGTTATGAAACAATTTTCCATTCATGTGTGTGTGTTTATAAATATATATACTAACCTGCCAGTTTATTAGGCACATCTAGCTACATGCTACCTACCTTATTAAACTTACCATTGATATTAGGTGTTGACTCAATGTTACTTGCCCTTTTGATGGCTGTACTTTCAGATATTCTTGTCTGAACTACTTTACAAATCAGTACACTGTTTGCCATGTGCACACAAGGTATAGCAGACTGAAGGAAACTGACAGACCAATCAAGATTCTGCAGAAAAATAAAAATAAAATCTAGAAAACTAAACACTAGAAGTACATGTGATTACTTTTGTGTTTGTGAGCAGGGGTCTCTAAACGAACACCTGAAAACCATGCAGTCCTCCCTGAGTCTGATCTCACTAAAAGCTGCAGCTCTTTTCTGCTTCAGGAGTTTCAAGATTAAGTTACAGACCTGTGCTACAGACATGATCACTTAGCCAGAAAATTTCTATTTTCAAGACTGCTCCTGCAGACTTGGGGAGCAGAAAGGAACAAAGTTAGGATGTGACTAACATACTAAAAAAAAACATAGCGACCAAAATAAGTAATTGGCAATGACAAAAACACCTAAGGATAAAACCAAGAAGTGATGATAGTGGATTTGTAAGTTTCCTTGACTACATGTGATAGGCAGTATAATAAAATGTTAAGCTCTGCCTTTGGCTTTCATGTCAAGATAGTGGCTGCACCAGCTGCCTTCATTTGAACTGGGTTGTCTTTGTTTGTCATTGTTAAGCTACTGTGTGTCTCACGTCCCTGACACACTAAAGATATTTATACTGCAGTCAGTGTGTATCGCTTGTCTCAACATCTGCCCTCGCGCGGCTTTTCCATTAGCAGATGACTAAAGGGGAAAATGACTGATAGAGCTTTTCTTTAATTCTTCCTTCTTGTGTGTAGAAACCGAATATTTCATAGCGCTTTCTTTGTGCGTGTGTGTGTGTATGTGTATGAAGTATGGAAAAGGCCCTTGCTGGAATGTGAGTACCTATAACTCCATAACTGGCTTTGTGTGTGTTTTGTGTATAAGATTGACTCTGTTGTTCTCTGGCTGCCAGGGCATTATCTCCTCTTCTCACAGAGAGATTTTGACAAGGCAAGCGGGCAAACATTTTCATAAATGGGAGAGGTGAAAAGATGGAGAAAGGAGGGAGATGTTCTCTTAGTGTGGTGGATCACCGGCTCTCAGTTAAGTGCTGAGGTCTGCACAAAAGCAATAAAGACACTGAGAACATCGGGGAGAGAGACGAATGGAAAGTCATAAGATAAGTTTATGGTTGCGGCTTTGTGTCACGAAGATTCTGCCATTGTTATTGTAAGCGACTATCTCTGAAGCTAACTCTTATATACAACCTATTGTAAATATGTGTTGTATTGTGACCAGATTATGTTTTCTATAAAACATAATGAGGATATACTTAATTTCATACATTTATCGAATATCTATCAATAAATGTTCACCAAAAATATCTGATCTTGCACTTTATGACATCATCAAACTTATTTTAACTAATTTAACTCACGCTAGAGACTCACAGCTCCTGGTTGGGTTTAGGGAAGAAACTGTATCTTGTTTAAAACAGAAGTTGTCTACAGTGACTTCAGACGATGTTTATTTGTACTTACCTAAAACCATTTATATTTCCCTTTGTTGCCAAAACCAAACCACAGACAACACTCTGATGTGAATGTCTGTCTCTCTAGAAAAGTGACAGTCAAGTGTTTATACACCCATCATCCAATTCCCAACCACCTCCTTAGTAATCTACTGCCGCTATAAATGTAGCACCTCTTTCATTCACAAAACATGTCTCTGAGTATAATCCAGCCAGCAGTACCCTGTCACCCTCAACGTAACTGGGAAACAGCTTAGTTATATGAACATGACTTCTAAGAGACAGTGGTAAAGGTTTGTGACAGTAATTGTGTTAGTATTTCTAGTGTGTGGACATGTGGTAGCCACTCATGTGCTCACCGTTAATGGGTCATTGATTGTAGAGTAAGTTGTAATCAGGAGTTACAGCTTATCCAGCTGGTGTTGTCTGAGTGGAGAAACAGACGAGTAATCAGATACTGAATACAATCCCCAGGTCACTTCTGTTGATGCTCACACTACACACAGACACACACACACTGTCTCTTTTCTCTGCACAAATGCATTCAATTCAATTCAGTTCAATTTTATTTATATAGCACCAAATCACAAAAGAAGTTATCTTACAGCATTTTCATAAAGAGCAGGTCTAGCCCAGACTTTATGTTATTATATTTACAGAGAGAGACCCAACAATTCCCACCATGAGCAAGCACTTCATAAATAGGCACACACGTATACACTGCTGGTAGGTAAAGAAAAATTTGTATTATAATTGCAATGTTAATAGGCGGAGGGACTGACTGAACCCATTCAGTTTGCTCTTGAATATGGTACCAGAGTTACACTATTTATAGCCAAGGTTATAATAAATATAATGAGCATGTGTGTGAAGGCAATTAATTAGTTATTTTTTGCACAACATGTAATGCTCCAAATCTTGAATATTGAGTTGTTACAACATACGAAAGTTTATTTTAGTTCAAAAAGAAAAGAAAAGAAAAGAAATGATAATAATAATAGGTGGCTACTTGTGGAACAATAGATAGTCCTGCAACTCTGACATGAGTAGTTACACTAGATATGGACCTGATGCAGTTTGAAGGACTGCCATGACTCCGCCAGCTGGCTGGCTGGTCATCTAACCAGGTGTTATCTCTTGTTACTAGAGGGTAGCTAAATTCGGCATTGACTGAACAGTTTGTGTTCTCACTTAAGCTAACGCTGCTTGCAGACATCAGCCTGAGTCATGTCAAGAGACACCAACAGTTGGTGAGCAATGAATTAGTATTCAGACTTATGATCTGTCTGTGATGAATCCATATGTTATGGGAACTTAACATAGCTGAAGGTGGTACTGACATAGCTGTATGGAAAACCCATTAAAGATGCACAGGAAGTCCTAAATAGATATGACGCTTTCTCAATCATGTTTTAATTTTCCAGCATCTTTGCTGAATAGAAAAAATATGAAAATTGTAGAATGTCCCAAGGCTTGGAAAAAAAATCTAAAGAGGCATTTTAGCTTGTCCATACTCTTCACCATACCATGTGTGGGGGTGTGTGCGTGTGTGTGTGTGTGTGGGGGCGTTGTTGCCACCAGCTTTAGAGAGGCATGCACTGACAAGACAGCTGGCAACCCTCAGGAAGAAAAGTCGACAGCTGAGAAGTAAGTAAAAAGGTCTCAGTGTGTGTGTGTGTGTGGAATGTGTGCGTGCTTCACAGCTCTGTTCACCTTTATTTTCCAGATTTTTATCTCTCAGGCCAGAACAGAAAAAGTCTCCCTCCTTTGGCTGTCAGGCCTCCATCTGTTAAACCATCCATCCTCCTGTCTTTTTCTCTTATTCGCAAGCCATTATATACATCACTGCAGAACTGTGAGAAAATTAGAGGCTTCAACTCAGACCACAGAGCTCTAACGCCGGATGACAGATTCCTGCAATGAAGAGAGATTCTATTTGACAAAGTCTGGGCCTTGGTGAACGTCTTGTGGCTTTTCTGCCAATAGTCCTAGAGAAACAGCTTGCTTGGATTTTGGTTGCTGTGAACAGCGATTATGCTGATCACTTCACCACACACCTCAGAGTCATTGATTCTCAGTCTATATATGCAATCTCCATACATCGCCACACTCGATTAGAAGCTACTAAGAACTTAACTTAGTCTGAAAGGCACTTGTCTGCCAAGAGGGGAAATAGAGATGTGTTGGACAAAGACGATAGGGACGCTTAAGATGTGACAAAGCAAACCTCTCACACAAGTCACAGAGGGACATGTACATTCAGTCAGGCACGCAGTAAATGCGCACAGAAAAAGACACTTACACACACCTACATGCGGCACATCAAAGAGGTTTCTTAATGTGATGCGTTGAGACAGGCTGTCTGCCCTCCTTAGAGGCTACCCAGTAAAGCTGCACTCATTGCTTGGTCTACAACACGGCCCATATGGCTAGAAAATTCAAGCTGAAATTACAATGTGAAATTTTTCATACTGACAAAACATCCCAGCATCCCCCACCACTTTTAATTCACTGGTCAAGAGATGGAGAGAGGTGCTCACACTCATGTATGTGAGGGAGAGAGAGAGGAGAGGAAGGGAGTTAAAATGAATGAAATTGAATTTCAATGAACCAGCAGATTGTCAGAGTGGTACAGATAATCAAGATTGTAATTTATTGTCACGAGTCTTGTGCACACGCTATGGATAAACCAGGACTATGTCCATATCGCACCTAACAGTTTACGCTGATGGAATGTTCAGTGTTAATGAAGACAAGTCAGGTTCCTTGTAACTAGTGAAGCAGAGTGTGGAGGTTAGGACGGTGGATGAGGGTGTAGCATGTCTGCCTTACCACATTAAAAACTAGACTAATACCCAGCTGTGACACCCATCAACATGGTAATGTCGTGAGCTATGAGTACTATGGTAGTCGTAATTTACATGATGACACACACACACACACACACACACACACACACATCCTTGTACACCTATCTTTCTAGGATCCATCATTGACATGCATTCCCCAGCCCCTCACACTTGACTTTAAGCATCACATCTGAATACCAAACCCTAACCTAAACCTAATTCCAATCTGGAACCCGAAATCCAAAACAGCTATTCAAACTTGTGGTCTCAGAAAGCATTTTGGTCCGTAAGAAGCTGTTGGACCCCACAAGCACACACAAACTCACAAAGGAAACCAGCAAATACTATTGCAGTGGGTAATGAGGAAACATTTAGCCAACACTAACTACATTTATGTTATGTTTTCAAACCTATAAAACTTAAAAAAAACAAAGAAATAAATAGTAAATTGCCATATTAAACAATTTAATTGGTTTATGGGAAGGTTTGGTACACTAATATATAGTATATTTAAAGGTATATTTTCACAATTCACAGATATGCCATGGTATGACAGGAAAAATGTCACACAACGGTAGTTTCAGCGCCTTTAAGTCCCGAGCAGGTCATGGCATATTTGCTCCCAGCCAAATTTAGCTCATATCGCCATATTACAAAACATCACATTTGTCATACTGGTTTACTTTTGCCCATTTGCCTTGGCGAGCAAACAAGATACCTGTTAATTATGAGCTGTCCATTTGTTCATTATTATGGGTGTTTATAGCCCTGGCACTCTCTCTATCTTGTCTCCTTGTTCCCTTCAATTGGTGCTGTTGACAAATTCAAGGAACCAACTTGTATATACTTACCTTTCGCCAATCAGCGTGTCCTTGGTAAATTATTATGTTGTTTTAACCATGATGTATTCAAGTTATTATGTTGTGAGCGATTTTGATAATTTGGTTGCAGGCGCTTCTGGCCTTTTGTGGTCTATCACAGGATAATCTTCTGGTGTTTATTCCTACCAGACATATACCATAGCATATTCAAGAACACAGGAGATGAGAAATATATATTATCTATCGTCTGTCAGCAGACTGCCTGTTTGCTGAACATTGAACTAGAAGATCACAAAGCAGCCAGAATGGCTTTTCTGTAATTAGGGAAGTGTAAGCGTAGCTGCGCCTTCACCAAGTGCAGAAAATGAATATCTATGAAAGTGCAGAAAGGTGACGCCCAGACAGCAAGATGCACTATGCTAGAGCCAGTATGATTCATGGCCTGTGCCTGAAGAACCAGGTCGACAGACAAACAAAAGCGGGATGGGGAGGGTGGACTGCTACTATGACCAGGCATGTGCTGTATATATCTATGTATGTCTATATGTATTCTGCATCTGCATACATGTAGTGTGTGTGTTTCACTGCTTTAGAGCAGTGTGATTCTGAATGAGAGATGGGTTCAAGAGATCAAAATATCGGCTGTTTGGAATTCATTATCACATAAAAGATATTTCATTGATTCCCATCAAAAGACTTGAGGGTCAGGTGGCTCAGCATAATCACAACAGAGAGAATCCTCTCAAAACCTGCAGCTACAGCATTTTTTATTGACAAATATTTTAATCCTTCAATTCTCCCTGCGCACAAACATGAGAGCCAGAGAGAAAAAATAGAATTTTCAGCCCACACAAACTGTTGAACCTAAAAAAGTAAAAAAAGAATATTTACAGTATGTGTGTGGGTGCTTTGGTCACCGTCTGATTATGTGTTTGCTGTAATTGGTGTAAATGGAGAGTTTCCTTTCGAAGGTACAGTGAGATTACTCACTGGGGGCCTCTCATTGCATTCATTAACGCTAATCGTTACCTGTTAGCTCACCAGCCAACCCTGCACAGACCCAGCCTGGTACCTCGGTATGGTTTCTACAAAACTAAGCTTCCTATTGGGACTTCGCTTTTGTTAAGCCACTACATGAACTAGGATGATAACAACAGAAGTGTGATTAAGATTTTGGCAAGAGAGCCACAGGGAGATATTATTCAAACAGTAATGACTAATTAGCCTTGATTGCAGTTTTACAAGTCATAAAGCAATTCCATTTCCATTAAATCCATGTATCTGTTGGTCTTAGAGTTTCTAAGTCTCCTCTTCTCCGCTGCTCCACTACCACCCACCCCCTTTTGCCCTCGTTTCATATTCTCTTCCTCTTCCCAAACTTTTACTTTATTTCATAGCCATTAAACCAGGAAATTTCTCTCAGGGTAGCACAGTGTGAATTTCTGCAGGGGCAGGAGAGAAGAGCGAACTTTTATTTAATGCAGCTGTTCTTTTTCTTTTTCTCCTTCCACCTCCATCTCGCTCTCTTTTCTTCCGCCAAGTAGGCTGAACTCAACCTTGGCTCTTTTATAGTTTATGATTCAATTTCCAATTTGTCCTCCAGAGGTATTTGCCTGGTGGGTGGCGCAGCTGTTTTGTTCTTATGTGTTTGTACAATACTTGCCTTTAGTATTCATAGGAACACAGTCTACGGATACATGCATTTGAATTTCAATTCCATAAGTCTTGCAATTTTTTTGGCTTTATTTTATGAAAGTCACACTGAGATGGGAACTTTTTTCAAGTAAGCTCTCGCAGTGAGGGGAGATGTGTGCTGAAATATGTGTATAACCAATACAAACCATTTTATTAGGAGTCATGACACCAGAGGAGCTTTACTTTGGACTTGAAGTGTTGTTGGTTCATCTCATCGCTCAGAGAGAAAACTATGCAGTGCAGCACAGTTTTCTCCTAATTCTAGTAACACCAGTACAAGAAATAGCTGCAGGGTGAAAATGACAAGCAGTTTTAACCCTACAGGAATATAAATTAAAAATAATGAATTCTAATAAATATAGAGGTGTTTTATATTTCACCCACACTGTGAGCTATATCATTCCTAACTACTGAGATTACTTATTATTACCACAGCCAGGAGTCTGTCTCACAATATGTTAGCTCGCTGTTATTGCATGACTTTCACTAGCACTGCAAGTATCTTCTTTTCCTGCATGTGGGTGTTTGTTATTGTTGTTGTTGTCATTATTAGTACAAGTAAAGTAGTGAGAGGTCTTTTGTTTCATATTCACAATCTCACACAGCTTCACGTGAAAGTAACGATAAAAACTGTTCCATATCAAGAGTGTATGTATTATGTATTATTATCTGCTGTGGATTATAAGTGGTCAGTAGCTCTTCTTGAGTTGCTGAATTTTTTTGTGTCTCCTTTTCTTATTGTAGGCCCTGTAGCTCGACTGATACTAGAATTTTGAGGCTGATATTTGATATTGTAAAAAGAATCTGCTGACAATATATTGCCAATAGATTTTGAATAAAAACAGCACTGTTTCAATGATCACTACTTGAGGATGCTGTAATGAGGACAGTTGTTTTCTAGATGCAGAAAATGAAGAAGAGAAAACTATGTTTGAAATAGTCAAGTAACAGATACACTATCTGTTCTTTATTACCGTTACCAGTAAGATGCCCATCTTAAACCGACCAGCCGCCTAACCTGCTTATCCTGGGTCGATTACACATTTATGCTCACACCCACAACCACAGGCAAAATTTTATATATTCAAGTCCACCTGAACCTGTGACTCTGGACTGTGGAAAGAAACCACATAATAAGAGAGCACTCTTATAGGAGAGCGCAGAGCTATATTCTTATTTGTATAGTTAAGAATTAACAGCGAAATACATGACTCCCCTGAATGTTGTATAATTTGCAAACAGCTGCTCTAAGCACATCAACAAAGGGTTTTTGTGGTTTCGCTCCTTGGGGGCCCATTTGCCCCCATTTCCCTCCGGCCATTCTCCATTTACACAATTTCTGATTTACCGCCTCTAGGAGATCTTGCAAATGACCAGATGTTTGGAAAGGAAACAAATGGATGGATGGTACCTTTGAACCATATTTAGATATGTGAGGCAGGCTTTCAGGAGAAGTAGGATCCATCCAAAGCTTCTTGCACTACAGAAATTAGATTAACGCTTTGATATTGTGCATCAAAAACCCAGCAACAACCTTTCATTAGCCTATAGCCTCTTACATGTTCCCATGTTGTCTGTCTTCTTGGCTGAATTCCAAAGTAGAATACCCTTTCCAGAATTTTCCAGTAGAGCTATAACGCTTTGGAGCTAAGTGTGGAATAATGAATGCAACATACTTATCCTATATACAAGCCTCATATGTGTTGTTGCCATCATGTGTGTGGGCACGAAAATTTAGCCGCACATGTTAACACACAGATTTTCTGTAGATCATTTTCCAAAAATAGTCCATGAAGCAGACCCTTTGGTGGCGCCCATTAGGTTCATGCAGAGATACTGGACCACCTACTATGTTAGAAAAATAGCCACCAGGACAGGAGAAACAGGAAACAGAAAAGGTTAATCCTGGACAAACCAGTTGTTGTTTCGAATGTGTGCTGAAATATGTTAAAGTAAAACAAGAACGATAGTAGAACCAAGGCAAAGCTCATTGTAAACTGGCCTGAGCAGTGATTGCAACAACAATAGATGGATGATTGTGGAGAAATTGGTTACCAGGAGCATGATGAACAGTCCTTACGGTAGTCTCAAACGCAGTCATGGATTAATAGTGCCTCTATTTCGTATCGGTTTAATACTAATGTTGATATATCAAACAGTATGCATATGATTGTGCTTTGTGTGTGCATGGAGCGTGCGTGACTGTGGAGAGCAGCTTTAGTATTCAGAATAGCAGCTCCAGTGCACTGATGGATGGGCTGCCTTTACTTTACTGATGTACTGGGTGATCACTGCTGATGCAAGGAAAGTGAGAGTGTGGGAGAGAGAGAGAGAGAGAGAAAGAGAGGCTGACAGAGAGGGAGAGAGGCTGAGAGAGGCAATGTGCTGCTCCTGCAAACTTCTCTCACTCACCTCTCTCTCTCCCGCCATCTCCCCTCTCCCCCACCAGTCTTTGCATTAATCCTCCTCCTCACGGTGAGTTTCCCACTCTGTTGATCTCAGCAGTATCTGCATATGCACTCTCACCAACATCAATGCTTTTAACTAATACAGTGTTTCCATGCGGCTATTACAGCTGTAATAGGGCAACTTTCTTTGATTACTAGATTATAGATTAAGTACAGAAAGTTGAGTGTGTGTATGAGAAGGTCTGTGTGTTTATGTACATCCTTCCTGGGTAGTCTTAAGAGGACACAACATCATGTTTGTCTAACTGTCCAGCCTGGCCTCTCTCATGTTGCCTAAAATGTGTGGTTAAGAGGCTTTTTATTTTTAGTCTTTTGCTGTTGTGAGTTAAATAAAACAGCAGTAATGCAGCTCACTAACTCTTCCTCACACAATTCAATCCTAGAACACCACTGTAATATTTGTGGTTGCATTAGGTAAGCACAAATCACTCAACTTTCATTGAGTGTTTTATGCTTATTTTGGTTCAGATTAATAGAAATTCTTCTATTTTTTCATCTACATAAGAGAGAGAGATGTCCTAGAAATAATCCTTTGGGCTTCCTCTTGACCTTGTGTGGCATGTGTGTGTGTGTATTTTTTTTAAGTATCTTTTGTCCTGAATTGTGTTTTAGGCCAACACATACAGTGCTCAGTAATGCCAAAAAATGGATCGAGATTACCAAAGTACAGTTACCTCCTCACAAACTGGTCATGATATAATAGATACCATTTATTTTAAGATGATTTGAGTTGCATGATGATCATCCAGAAGATGACAATGATTCTCAATGTAAAGCGATCGTTGCATCTAGTCTCCATCTGCTCTTCATATCCTCACCTGACTTTACCAATATCCACCGGCCCACACTTTATTTTGCAGTATCCGTCTCTACCAACAGTCGCTCTCTGTTGTCTTACAGGGTGAATTTCTCCTTGACTCATGGCGCCACTTGGGCTCAAGTTGACCTGTGCCAATCCGTGTACAAAACAATTACAAGGCCACGTTAAGTATCAAGGTAACCTAATTAATCGGGAAATGCCTCCTTAATAATTAAGGAAAAAGTTGCCTGGTCAATATTTGTGCTATTTAAATTACAGATACCACTTCAAATGATTAAAAAATCAATCAAATAACCAAAAAGTGAGATTCCACAACACACCCTTTGTAAGTTATAAATAAGATGTGACCAGGGGAACGGGAGTGAGGATAAACATACAGTTGTTTGTGCAACACACACACATAAATATGTACATAACGTAGCTCACAGCTTTCTGGAAGTTCCTGAAGCAGTGTTTATAGAATTTACCTTACTGGAAAAATAAAGAAGTTCTACTGTTAAGAAGACTGAAACCTGTGAAATGTGCATCACATGTGTGCGCTTTTGTATTTTTTTTGTTTTTTTTTTTCAACTGCCACTGAGTTCTTTAATATCTTCCCTGTGGGTCTGAAGTGAATTATACAAGTCACTTGAAGCAAATACAGAATATTTGTTGTGTTACAAATAACTTTTGCGTGATTTCCTTTCACAAAAAACAAATGTTTCGAAATGTGGGCTGTGGAGAGCTGAAGGGAGTGCAAAACGGTAAAGCCATTTGGCAACGCCCTGCCTCTTTAAAAAGTTGTTCTCACCACAGGTGTTTTCAGTCAGTCTGCTGATGTGACCTCTGTCTGTGTCGATGCCAGACAGTGCTGTGCCAGAACAAAGTCATCCAACTGTGTACAGTGTGGCTCTTTAAAGGCCCTGTTGGGCACCCACATAGGTGTTTTCAAGCACCCTGCCAATCAGACCTCCAGAATTTGAGAAATTGTAAGAATAATAAAGGTGATTTGTCCTGCACTAACAAGTGCAACAAACCAAACTAGGAGGAAGGAGATGTAAATACAAAGCAGTCTGAACATGAACACACATTCCTAAGAGGAGGTATGATCAGGCAACATTAGAAAATATCTGTAAGTTAAGAATTGTGATGTGGAACAAGCTTTTAATGCCAATAGGAAGAAGGTGCACTGTAATGGACAGCAAACCAATCACCAATCATGCTTTGGATGTGTGTTTCCAACATGATCACTGATGGACAAAAACCATAACTGAGGTGTGACAACCCACTAGCTGGCAAAAAGCAAGGCTGTCAGAAATATGTGCTAGGATACTGTAATCATAAACACCAAGAGCTAGCAGGTTAACAACAGAAGCAAGCAGTGTCATTTTACCTTGCAGTTATATCAACAAGACTATAACTTCAAACTGATGATTTCGAGCATCAATGTTCAATCAGATTGAAGTGAAGTGAATGAGTTGGGAGTCAATCTCATACCTGGATGCAATGCATCTCCCCATTGTTCACAGAAATGGAATGTTGAATGAATCTTAAGAAGAGGTCTTAATCAGACAAATTAAGAGGAAACATCTGTGTGCGTGTAATGAAAGGCATATGCTTCTGGAAAGTGGTTACAGCTTCAAACATGGATGGACCAAAAAAAAAAAAAAAAAAGATTACAACGCTTAAAAAACAATAATGGTTTAATAATGGGTGTTTTTACTAAAATAAATAAATAAAACATATGTCACTGTAACCTGGTCAATCTGTCAGAAATGGGATTCAGAGAAACAGAGAACTTTTTTAATCAAAGGCTGAACATGCAATATGCAGAACACAGACGCCCAATTGAACTGGCAAGAACACGAGAATTGAGCATACAGCAGGTGTTTCTTCAGACTCATTACATGTTTTCTAGTGCTAAATTAAAAGTTGCAACAGACAGACTCAGAGCTTTAGTTTTATCCTGCTGTGTGCTAATAGCCCAACTATGGTGGTTCTTCAGTTTCCTTCCCACAGAGTCCTAACAGAGACTAATCATCCCTTCAACAACAAACTCTCCTCTTCTTTCACACCATTTACAGTCAGAACGAGCTGCGCCTTCCCTCCTCTTCCTCCCTCTTTTCTCGTTCCCTCTCTTTGCCTTCTTCATCTCCCCTCCCTCTCTCGTCTCATCTTTTCACCTCTGGCTCCGCTGCCAGCCAGCAGCAGACGCACCAGGGTTTCCCTTTCATTTGGTAGAGAGGGATGGGATGAGAGACGGAGAGAGGCAAAGGGAGGAGAGGAGTGGAAGGATGTAATGATCCGTCCTGATGAATGCAGTTAGAGAGAAAGTGCTGACACAATGGGAGAGAGGCTTAAAGACGAGATGAGCTTAATGCACCAATCACCGAGCTCATCTTATCACCTATCACCAATGTTCAATTGCCAATGGAGGCGTTTGAAATATTAATTAAGCACTTTTGTCAAAGAAATACATTGACTAATTATGTTCCAACATCGTTTTAGGATCAAAAGTTCATTGTTTGCAGGTATAAAGAAAAAAAAGATAATTAAGATAAAAGATTAAACACTGATGCGTGTGTACTTGCTTTAAAAGAGACCTCAAATTAGTTTTATTGACGTCAGCATCATCAGATGTGCTCAATCTATACAAGACTGTGTGAACATACAGGACAGAAATTGGCAGCAATCTCCTCATAAAATACTATTGTTTATTGGTTCTTAAGGTGCTGATTCAATATGTGCTGCAATTATTTTAATCCTGTGGTTTTAATTCTACTGATCAGTAACAATATATTTGTAATTTAGGAGATAAGTACAGTATGTGAAAGTACAGAAAGGTGTAGGCAACTTCCAAACATCAGAAAAGGATAATGCATTAAGATATGCTGTAGGTTGTTATGAGTTATCAATGATGAATTAATCACTGTTAAGAATATGATCAAACAAGGGTACGGTACTTGATGATAGGCAAAGTCTGTGCAACAGTGACTGTATTGTCTGTGTTGTGGGTGTTTTCAGCATAATCGTCCCTCAAGAGCCAATTTGAGGAAAGCGAGATGGCAAACAAAACTACACAGTAACAATTTATTTACACACACACACACAATCTAAAAATACAAATATCAGAAGAGTTGAAATATACAAAGATTTGTAACAGTGGCCATTCCAACACCACAGAGCCACATGTGATGTTAAAGAGTGCAGTTATCAGTCTATACACAAGGTAAACTGACCATTTCTTTTACCTTGGCTGCTCACAAGTCATCTGTCAGTCAATAAAACTAAACCTCCTGTTCATTTGCTAAAACAGACTCCTTATGGCATTAGTATTAA
Organism: Lates japonicus; assembly: GCA_033238685.1. Lineage (NCBI taxonomy): Eukaryota > Metazoa > Chordata > Actinopteri > Centropomidae > Lates > Lates japonicus. The sequence goes on along the minus strand of BRZM01001380.1, from coordinate 89,100 downwards.
TAGAGGCCAGGCTTAAATATTCATAGAGGACCTGGATGGGATTGCTGATAATCTTATATGTCTTTTTGAGAACTTGTTCAGTATTAAGCTGTGCTAAGAATCTATGTCTTTTGCCTATAATTTTAGATCTGAGGAGTACACCACCTTGCAATCACTTTTTGTTCTTTGGACAAAGGGAAGTAAATCAGCAAGTAACTGAAAATCTTAAAATACTTGCAGTAAAAAAGGAATAAAACATTGTCAGTATTCTCTGATCTATTCTAAAAGAGTAGTTTATGTAGGCAGTACAGACGCTGCTGAGCCTTTTTCACAATCACATCTGTATTTCACTAAATCTCAATCTGTCATCAAACACAGTTCCCAAGGATTTGTAGATCCTCATCTAACCTCTTCACTGTAGCTCCCGATTCTTCTCCTATTCCCATTTTTCAGTATCATCCCCTGCAAAACTGATCTGCCAGATTGTTATCTTTAAGGAGATAGTGTCCAGTTGCACCAGAGAGTGACTCTACCAAAAATCATTAATGTGTGTGTGTGTGTGCGCAGTTGCTACAATTGGTTATGGCTTAAGGCACAGAAAGAGAAAAGTTATGTTGCTGCTTTGATTCAACAGAGCAGAATCAAATAAACTTGTTGGGTGCGGCACAGCTAATGTGAGAGCTTCCTCTCTGAATTGGACTTTTCAGGTTTGCTTTGTTGCCTCAAAGGTCAGCATTACAAAGATGGTTTACAGTTAGTCAGTGGTCCCAGTTTGCAAGTTCACCACAGCTGAGTAAAAAAAGTTGCATGCAAATTTATCTCACCTCGCAGCGATACCCTTTCAGTGATCAGACATACTGTGTATGACTAAGCCGTGATTAGTAAGGCTTAAATCTGTCGTCCGGAGACTGAGGCAGCACATTTTATTCTTCATCATTTATCATTATTCATCTGCAGGCTGACAAGCATGTGTCAAGTGAAATGTGTCTGCATGTTGGTGGATTACCCCAAAATGTGACTTTGCAATGACAGTTTTTACTTAGTTCAGCCGTTTAAAATCCTCATCATCCTTTCTGCCCATGCTTATAAACAAAGAAATTCAATGTATTCCATCAGCGCCACACATTATGCATTGTTTCACTCATGTATGCCTACAGTATAAAACTAAAACTACCACCTTGTGGTTGTATGGCTCTGCCAACCAGTCCTGTTGCAGTTAATTAGTGTGTTGATTCTTTAGTTAAGGCCAAAAATGTGTTTTGTGTGGTCAAAGTGACCTTGACCTTTGATCACCAAAATCAAATCACTCCATCAGAGTCCAAGTGAATGTTTGCACCGAACTTGAAGAAATTTCCCTTGCAGCATTACTGAGATATTGCGTTCATGAGAATGGGACAGGCAGACAATCTGAATGCATGACAACATGCCTAAAATCTATTCAATAAAAATCATTACTGGGGAAAAACCTTTCCGAATTTCTTCACTAAATTGTCCAACACCTCAGAGTAAACCAGCTCCAAAAAAAAAGCTGTGAGCATCACTTGTGTTAAGACTTGCGAGGTTTGCAGATGACAGTGCTGTGAGTTGACTGGTTGTGTGTGTGGTGTAACATATGGGACTGTCCAGTCTTTCACAGAGCGTAAACAGGGTGATAGCACGGCATTTATCTCGATCTGTGAAACGACACCTCTACAACACAGTGACATAAACAACAACCATAACTCTCACACACACACACACACACATGCACTCACGCATGTGCGCACACATACACACTATAACCTGTTAAAGTGAAATATGCGTAGCTTGACGTTTACGAGTGTCCGTCCTTATTCCTTTGACAGGGAGAGAATTCAGACAGAATGAAATCCTCATCAACATGGCTGCTGTGCAATAGATCTCTCCTCTCCGTTCGCTGACTGACATAGCGAAAGCTGAGGCTGGTGATGGGGGTGAGGGGTTGGGAGTCGGGGGGTTTGGACTGAACACAATCATTGTTCATTGTTCAATCGTTTCTATCTCTGTACTGGTTTACCAGAATGACATAGAGAAGGAAAAGGAGAGACAGAGAAAGAGACAGAAACCAGAGATGAAAAGCTCTGTGTCTGGGCCCCCACCCCAACAACAATGCATATCAGAAATTATTTTGCGGGGGGGGGACAGATGCAGATGCTCCCATACACTGGGCAAGTTTCTAACTTCAAGAAAGAGACAGTGGGAGTGGAAGGAGGGAGCAAAAGTGGGAGACAGAAAGGCAGAAGAGAGAGGAGCCATGGATGTTCCCCCGAGGGCTTTGCGAAAAGTCACCTCCAGTCAGCAGTTAACAATTAACACAGGTTTATAACATGAGGGCCTCATGCACACTCTCTCTCACACACACACATGCTGCCATGGGTTAGTGGTTGAGTGGTAATGCTGTGTTAATACATCTGAGCATATTAACAATTTATACCCAATTCACCGACCTAATATCACGCCTGCAGCACAAATTAGTACAAATCGCCTGCTGTGGGGTGGTAGCGGGGTTACTAATATGTCAGGACACACCATGTGTCACCAGGCCTGCCCTGTGGCATGAGCTAATATCTTGTATGATGCAGCAGGACGGGGGTGGTGGTGGCGGCGGTGGTGTAGGGAGATGGTGATAATAACAAAATAAAATGTGCTGCATTAGAACTACATTGAGATCAGTGGCAGAGAACCAGAGGCATAGTTCTGGGGGGACAATCTGGCACAAGCTGGTCTCCTATCAGTGAGGATGTTTAGCACAGGGTCAGGCGGATGGGTGGTTAGGATAGTGATGGAGGAAGGGTGTTAGAGACAGAGTGGTTCAGCAGGCGTCTCGTCACATCCTTATTGACACAACTGTCACTTTGTTAAAGTGAGAGTGAGCCAGTTGCATGACAGAGCTGACGGGAGGAGTGAATGCAATCAAAGAGAGACGTTATGAGCATGTGATGAGGTTGCGGCTGTTTTTGTTTTCGGCACAGGCTGCCGAAGTGTATCTAAGTGGGTTGGGTGATTTTTGGCGAGGCATGTTTTCTGACAGGGATGATCCCCTTCTGTGTGGACGCCCACAGTATTTTGTTTTTCCCTTTCAAATCTGATGAGCTTGTTTCTCCCTCACTCTTTATATTTTTGTCACATTGTGAACAGGAACTGCCACTGTGAGGGGAAAAAAAAACACTTTCCAATTGTGGTCACTCATTCATTCAGCCACTCAGGGACACTGAGCCAAGGGATGGTGCACAATAGGACAGAGCGTGTGTTGAATGCTGTGTAGAGACGCTTGAGACATCTGAACTCAACCTGCTATTTTATGAGAGGTGGCACATTTTGTGGCTCATGTTTTAATTTTGATATGACAGTATTCAGTTACTCCATTTTTCATTCTGTGCAATGCCACTGGCTTTAACTGTGATAGCTTAGTTGGAGGTATTAGAAGAATCATTTTAGCCAATAATGCAATTATTTTAAGTCTTTTTATGGTCATTAATTTACTTGATGATGACTGCTCTCCTGAGATAAACGACAGAATCAGATCAGAGGTTTATGCAAAGTGCCACACCAATCCATTCTGCCTAAAAACAAGTTAGTGGAAAATATTGTTCTAATCAGAAGATCCTTCAGTAATTCAGCTTCAGAGGAAAAGCATATATAATGTGATGTATATCTTCTGAAATCTTAAAAGAGTATTGTTTTTTAAACATTTTGCTCAGCCCTACTGCACACAAGCTGGGTGAGTTTCATGCTCGTTCCTCTTCTATTCCTTCTTCCTCTCTTGTTTTTCAACAGCCAGGCTCAAAGGTTATAAAAACAGAGAGGGGCATTAGTGTGTGAGAGGAGTCAGGCTCCTCATCAGCACAAACAATATGAGCAGAGAGACATAGCACAGGAAGTGCAGCACTGAAATTACTCCATACCTATCTCTGCAAGTGAAAGAAGTTGAGAAATCTTTTCCTCCTGTTGCTGTCATGTGCCACTTTCAACCTTCTAGTAATAACCATTATGAAAGGGGGGGTGGCATTAGATGAGAGGAAATGTGCAATAGAGTTGTAGACACGCAGGAAGCATTCGCACATGGCTGAGAATAGAAAACAGGGTTGAGGAAAGAGAAGACAGTAGTGGTCGAGTGTGCGTGCCTCCCTTTCTCTTGGTGCTAATTTTCTTGGCAGGCTCTTAAACAGAATTTTAATTTGCTGTGTGTTTACGATTCACAACGAATGGTGCCATCTCAGAGGCCAATGTAATCTAATTATTAACACAAATTCATGGACGTCCATGTACTGATAGGCACACACACATGCGCTGAGAAACATACATTGTAATCTAATTAACTTGGCAAGCATTCTGAACTCATTTTCCATTTCAAAATATGCTCTTTGTGAATAGAAGACTATGGTCCTTAGGGAAATACTTAAATATTTATATATACTAAATATGTGATTCATATAGTGAATCTATATGCTCCATGGATTCATTTAATGATGTGAGGCATAATTTTCAGTGTGTCCGTTACTAAGAGCTGGGCCAGGTCAGGTCAGTATTTTTACTTCTTTATTGTATCTTTCCACTCGCCCAACAGGCTGAATGTATTTTTTGTTTGTTTTCTTTTTATACAAGCTAAAAATGCCTGAAAAACAACTTGATTTCCTGCATTAATTTGAAATGTAGTCAAAAATATCACATGTATTTCTCAACTTTAGAAGTATGAATGGAGCTTTTCTTGTAATCAGAATATTGTGTGTAACCAGCAATAAACAATAACCCGTGGGCATCTTTATCTCATGGGTGCGTCTCTCCATTCATATATCATGGCAGTACATTAATCAGACCTGACGAGGGATTGTCAGCTCCTGTAGCTGCTTTGCCAACACACTCTCCTGGCATTGAAAGTGTATCCACAGTGATTGTTTGTGTTTTTACTGGAAAAAAAAAGGCAAAATGAACTTCTCTGCTTGGAAACTGTCAACACACCGTACAATGAGAACAGTATTCATTCATTGTCTACAATCCATGACACTGTCACTGCCACAATAGCTGCTTTTGCTTCCATTGCAGTAATTTTAGGTACTGGCGGTTTTATTGGCTCAGCATAACTCAGGGATGTTTCAAATGATGAAGAGTCCAAACATGGCGGCTCATTCATTCTAATGAAATCGACTCATAGAACACATACGACAAGAACTGTTATCCACCTAATGTGAATGTATGCCCACACACGTTCACAGTAGCATCTGTCTATGGTTCCATCTGGCTAATTGCCCATAGACATGAATCATCCAAAAGCAGTATCTAAAGTATGACTCTTTGTAGCTTTTACATATGTACTGGATGTAATAGATCTACAGAGTGAGATCATTCAAAGGGTAATTTGTAATGTTATGCAGAAATTCTTCATTTTACAGCTGTTTCCTATGTAATGGATGTGTGTGGCAAAAGCTCTCTCTGGGTACCATGGTGTCACATGAGCTGTTGATACATTGCCCAGTTCGGTTTCTGTTGGCTTGACAAATTAACATACTGTTTTTGGATCTCTTACTATCCTTGAATTAATGTCTCATCCAGCTACTACTTGCAAGTTGTGTGGTGGCTACTTTTGTGTGTGGCAAAATGGATACGGCTCTCCTCATTTCCTCAAAGGTCAACACCGTAAAGACAGTTTGCCGTTGGTCAGCAGCTCAAATTCATGGGTCAAAGTTCATCTCTATGCAAAAGCGCTGCATGGATTTGCTATGTTTCAGCAAGTTATTGTCGCATGATTGTAGTGATTCCATTAAATTAAGAGATTTTGGTACAAAATCTTGCAATGATTTTACTAATAATGTGTCTTTTACTACGGTTTCTGGAAACATTACTTATTGCAGTGACTGATGGTTTTCCAGTTTACACAGTTTTGTGATACGTACTTTAACATTCTGTGGGTTCTTAATACCATGTACTGTGTTGTGTGTGCAGATGTGGGTGTGAGAGTGAGTGGGCTTGAAAAGAGAGAGGGAGAGGCCCCAGTGGCAGGGAATGACATTTGAAAGAAGTACCCCACTGGGACCAAGAGAGCTATCTCATGGTTTTGTGTGCAGTGGTGAAACCACACACACACACACACACACACAGAGTTCCTGGTTGTTCTGAGTCGGGGCAATCTGTCCATCTGTTAGTCTGTCAGTAGCATGTCATCCTTAGTAAATGGGGTTGACAGTCACTGCTGTGTTAAGAGAGGCAGGGGTATGCCATGGAAAGAGATGTGGGAGGGGGCCTTTGAGGGGGAGAGACACATCAACAGGGAGAGACAGGGAGAGAGAGGGCGACCACATTATAGAAAGTGTAAAAATTCTCTGATTTGGGGCCTGTGATTGAGGATAATGGTCTCCCACCCTGCTGAGTTTGCTGTGCAGAGCTAAGAGCAAGAGAGAGAGCAGAGGAAAAAATGAGGTGCTGGAGTAGCTAAGAGAGATTGAGAAAAGGAGGAGTCATTTATGAAATAGCAGTAGGACGAGGTGAGACAGATGAGGAAGATGAGGAGGAGAAAGACATAGGGAGGAGGGAGGAGAGCAGAAATGCACGGATGAAGTCTGAAAAAGAGATTGCGAGGAAAGTGATGAAACAGAAAGAGTGTTGCAGTCACACCTAGTAAGACTGAGCAAGATGCTTCTTTTAAGTGTAGCTTAGCATTATTAGTCTTCACACACTCAAACACACACTGTGAGGCAGTTCATTGAGGTTTTATATCTCTGGGGTGTAACATCACACAGAGATAAACAATTCTTTGTGTATGTTTATTCTATGTGCTCTATTTGTGTGTGTGTGTGTGTGTGTGTGTCCTCTGCGTTTTGTCATGTGGTGAGAGTAATGTGGTAACTGGTATCCAGGATTGTTAGGTCTGTAGCCCCCTGCCTGACTCACTGTCTGGCAGATAGGTAATTAATAACATCTCAGCACAACACAGCCTCAAACTGTTGAAACCTTTATATTATTATAAATTCATATTTATAGCTTTAATACGAATCTAGGGATCCAGATTGGTACTTGCATATGTAAATGGTTTGCTGTTCCCTGTGATGCTGGTCCTCCTTGTCATTATATGTCAAACATTTGTCCGCAAAAATACAGTTTTATTTTCATCCCCAAATGTCTTTTGTTTCTATAATCAGCAAAATCTCTCATCTCATACACCTGATCGAAGGAAATGTGTAATTATGATATCCAGTAAACAATCAAGGGATTTTTGAGCAACCCTGGCCAACAACCTCATATAAAACCTGCATGTTCACTTCGCTCATCGACAAAGCAGCCATAACATAGGAACATGTGAATATATGCTGCAGTGACGTTCAGGGCAGTGAAAAGGAAAGACTATAGTACATAACTATTTTTAAGAATAAGAAACTGTTTGTTTCCCAAATATAAAGTAAGGCTAAAGCTATAAAGAAGTGCAGTGATTGTTATATGTATCTATGGTACGAAGTGGGTGTTAACAACACAAATGCAGATGATGAACAAACTATTATGAATATGTGATGCACATAAAAATTGTGCTGTTACTGCTGAAAAGCAGGCGGAGGAAGAAAGAAAGAAAAATGGTGTCTGAAGAGATCTATCTGACTGAAATGATGCATTTATAATCATGGGGAAGGGTAGCAGTGTGTGGATTATTTTTCTAATAAAAAGACATCGAACGGCATAGTTTTATTTCCAGTTATCATCAGAACTCCTCCGGTTATTCTGAGCTGCAGTGATAGAATAAGAAATAAAGACATCAACAGTGTCATGAAATACCAGTTAAAATGGAGCTAGCAGTCATCGTGTTGGATTATTTAAATGGCAGAAACTCTCCTTAGTTTCCTTCGACGTTCGGTTTTAAACCAGAGTGGAAAAGCCTGCCATAATAAATGATTCAACTAATCTATAAAATACAGTATCTATTGCTCTTTTATTGTGTCCTTATTATAATGCTTTGATATATCAAGATCCTGTAAAATGATGACTCCATTTTTCCAGTGATCAGATCTGTCTGCTGATTTGAGCTTTCTATCAGTTGAGCTGTTGAGTTTTTGATGTGATCTCTAAAAATTAAACTGCTCTTGGAACATGGCGATCTACCGGGGAAAAGAGCAAAACCAGCTTCGAGATATGAAAACTTCTGAGTTAAGCCGAAAGAATCGTGGACCAACCCACTAATCTTTGCATCATCTTAGAGGCCCTTGGTGTGTTTTGGGTCCCAACTCTCTGCACTGTAAGCACCAGGCTTGCGTTCAAGTATCACATCCTGACTGTCGAATGATGCCGGTAAACCATGTGCTTCCTCTTTTTCACCTCCTCTGTGAAAGTGAGAATGATGGAGGTGAGCCATTAACAAGAGTCAGCGAACCTCAGGGTCCATGATTTCTGTGTCATACCACCTACTTTTAACTTTGAAATCAAATCATTGTACCATGTGTGATCCACACCCTTTTGATGAGAACATGTCAAACCATAGAAAAGTGCAGTTTTAAGTTATGTCTTGTCTCCAAGGCACTTTGAGCCATGCACTGTTTTGCTAACGGAAAACCCATGAGGGTTCACAGCTGCAAATATCTTAAAAATATAAAAAAACCTTCAATATATTCAACACAACACACACATGAGCCTAAGGAGGTGGAATACTTTGTCAGTTCCATCTTGTCAGATGTTGAAAAATCGGTAACACAAAGCTTTCAACACTTTGAGCAATGCATCTTTCACAAAAAGTGTCCAATAACCAGGCTGGCCAGTGTTTAACAATTTTAATCTGTCCTAACACTTAAGGTCCATTTATTGAGACTGACCACAGCCAGACCTCAGGCAAGATGACTACCACTGCCTGGTTGTCGCTACAGATAGTAATCAAAACAGTATGTCAGACAGTTTGGTCGAGTGGAGACTCGACACTCCAGTTCTCGTAATATTTCATGTTGGTGTCCTGAAACAACTACACTACATAGTCGGTGATTTTTAAAAACCATTACTGCCACCTGGCAGTGGGTAGTGGTTTAAGTTGTCAAATAAACTTTACGAGGCTTAAACACGCCACAATGCGGCTGCAAGATTGAAATTATTGATGTGAAATGAAGCAAAAGCAGTCTGTTGGCCAGATATCTACATATTGGTAAGGGTGCCAAAAATAATCACTCAACATCCTGTCATGGCTCCAGTTCATACTTATTTCCGTGGTCCATACTGAAGAAATTTACATCACCTATTAACATTAATAATAATATTATTAATCAAACCTTAATGAACATTTACATTCTCGGTAAAATCCCCCCGCCTCCTCATTACTGGGTCTGCTCCTGCTCGGCTCGGTGCATTGCGCTGTTACTAATGCTGAGTCAGTGGTACTGCAGGTGCTGAGCCTAAATAGACCGGGGGTGTGTCGCTGCCAGTGGAGGCTGGGTTGGAGTGTTTACTCTGCTGGTGATTTTCTGAGCGTGTATCTGTAACAGGTTGTCAAACCCACATGAAAAAAGCAAGATCAGTAGGGGTGGTCATTGAAGAAGAGACAAAAGGCAAAATGAGGTAGCCTATTACCACACTAAGTAAGCTCTAAGACCATTATGGCACCCTTTGTGTGCATTTTCACCCATGGTATGAATCTCTTGTTAATGGTTGGTCCTTTGACCAAAATGTTAGCTTTTATTCATTTGTCCATAGTAAACAGAAATAAATGTATTCCTTGTGCATCTTTGGTGCCTCTGTTACTTTTCTCTGATAAGTGTGCAGGCATTTATTTATTTATTTAGTCCATATACACACCTGATACTATCTTTGAAAACCTGGATTCAGAGCATAAATCTGTAACAACCCTAGCCCCACAGTATGAAACTGCTGGATGGACTGAACAACATGTGTTGTTGACTTCGAGCTAATACTCTCAAAAACTGAAGAGGACTGGCCTTCCTCACAAGCTATGATATTCTCAGTAAATGTCCAACAAAAAGCTGCAATATTATGCATTTGGGAATGAAATTCTGATGAACAGGTGAAACATTAAGTAATGTTAGGTTATCAAAGACTATACTGACTTATTTTGGTGAAGGTAGGAGAAGAACCCACAGGCATGACAAGGTGGACTGTTGAATAAAATATATAAAGATTATATAACACAGTAACTGTCGAATATGTGATAATGAAAATAATAGTTGGAATCTTGGGATCTCCCTACAGCACTTCTGTGATGGATTAATGCTACCTTGCCTGATGTTTTCTGTGAGTTAATTACTTGAAACAGAGAAAACTGAAGCAATGATAAACAAACGACAAAGTGGTAAGGACAGTTCAGGATCGGTTGTTATTGAATTTAGTGGCATCTAGTGGTGAGAACATATTGAAACCAACTGAATACCATCCCCTCACCCTTTCCTTTCGAGGCATTGTTCCGGTCTGATTAACTGTCTGAAATGTTGACACTGTGGAGGTGACAAATGGCGTCCAGCTACTGCATCGACTGGTCTGTCAAGAGAAGTGCTTCATTTATATAGCCTATACAATTGTATTATTATTCTGTAAAACCATAGGCAGTAGCGATATGTACTTCATAACTGACACTATTCACTTAGATCTTCTTAAGCCCTCCATTATACAAGCTGTAGATCAACAAAAATGGCAAAAGCCCTATATATAGAGCCTCTGTTTGGTTTGGCACATCCATTCTGGATACTACAGGGGAGCATGGTGTGGGCGGACTCTGTGGAAGACCTGCTCCCTTTCTGAGTATAAATGGCTAATTCTTTGGGGGACTTTGGGGGTGCATTTGTTCACGTGAGCTGGTTGGCAATCCAGCCTTGGCCACAGAGATCAGCAAAATCAATACAGTTTGTCCTCTGGGGATAATAAAAAAATAAATAAAATAAATTTCGTGACGACTGACCTTTTAATTGTCATGTATACAACTTGATCATTTGGCCCAAACTCGGGGTTTAGTGGGTCATCTAACGACCAAAATGGACACAGACCCTCGGGGATATATATAGCGATGTACTGACTGTGTCCAGCAAGAAAAAAGGTCAACAGGGTCACTGCGGTCAGTAGGTTTGTCCTCCGGAACTTCAGCCAATATTTAATCTAATTTCACAACATTCAGTGGTAAATACAGTAATATGAGTGGTTCGTCATTGGACCTGAGGCTGGTCCCAAAGGACGGTGTCTGATGTAGTACTTATCCTCTGGTAGCAAAATTTACACAATAATTTCATGACGTCTTCCCAATACACATGGATTTTTTAATAATACAAATGGACCTTTGTTGCTGATAATGACACTGAACAAAGATTGATTATTCACACCAAATTTCCTTGTGAAATCGTCCAGCGATTGATAGATGGACATATGGACAAATCGGTCAGTCAACATCACTTTCTTGGCCCCACTGCTAACAGAGCAAAAAGGAAATCAGAGGACATGAAAAACGATGAGGAACAGGCACACAGTGGTAAGAATATTACAATGTGCTTTCACTGAGATATTAGTGGACTGAGCTTTGCTGGATTGTTGCTTTGTCTTTCTCATTAATGGAGCAAATTAGAACTTTTCAAATCTCCTGTTAGTCTGTTAACATATATTCATACTGGGTCTTTCAGTTCCGGCTTTTAACTTCTTTTAAATACTCTAACAGACGAAACAGAGTCATTGTTTGCTGCTTTTAGTTTTCATTGCCATTACAGCGTGCACCCTTTGTTGTTATTGGGCGGACTCTTTTGTAATGGAAATAGCAGTAACTTCCAACAACTGTTGGCTACACACCAGACTCTGACTTTCATAAACCTAAGACTGAACATACAGTACATGCATATGTACACTCACTAACACCACAGAGGGTCGTAGACAAGCTTGTATTGGAACTCGCCGAACAAATGTTGGCCCACTGTATGTACTACACTTGTCACACATAACCACACACACACACACACACACATCATGTTCTTGCACACAGTGCTCTGGACAGGGAGCTTATTGTTTCGTCCCTTGACTTGTTTTCATGTATTTGATGAAAAGCTGAGGTAATGAAAAGGGCCAAAGTAATGTTGACATCACAAATCTTCAATGAAGTGATTTCTTTGTTCCTCTCTCTTCACTGTTCAAGGGACTTCTGTTGCTTGGGGTGGACTTGTTGTTAATTACGGCTGTCTGATTGATCTGTGTTGTAATGGAGAGATTACACACAAAGTGGTAGCTATAGAAGAAATGAAGGAGCTTCCCATCTAACAACTAAATTGGTTTGCAGCTTGCTCACTTTTTGCTCTGAAACTATCAGATCAGTATGGTTAATACAAACATTGGTTGTTTCTCCCTCTCAATTACCAAGTTACTGTTTTTTTTTGTTTTTTTTGTTTTGAAGGGAGGAAGGTTGACAACTTACATGTGTACTATACATACATAACACCTATCTGTGTTTTGTATGTTGCTATTTTCTGGCTCTGGCACAGGTGGATGTCTCATTCTCAATCACCCAAAGGTCTAATTGTCCCTGCTCTTTTTCAGCTGCTGTCCAATTAGCACAACTCCCGAACCTATCTGAATCTCTCCAATACAAAATCTGAGGGCAGCGATTGTGGGGTCTTTGATATGGCTTGTCTGATAACAACATGTCTATGTGTCTACCGGTGTGTCGTTTGGTGAAATTAGATCACATGTCAAATTAAGCATGCGGTGAAAGCTTTTCTGCTAGCCTGGTATACTGAGCTGTTTGTGTATCGGCTCTCTCTCTTTCACAGTGCATGTGTGAAGGCAGGGGCGATGTGGTGATAAGCTGCCCATCGCTGCTGCAACAAGAACAAGGTGAGGAGAGATCCAGACTGTCAAATGTTCCTGCTTCCCTGGACAGGTTGCTACAGCACCACCAGACCCATGCCCTCCTGTTGATGGTATGTCACTGTTTATTGGAGAATTAACGTGTGCATTTTGTGGCCATCTGCCTCTGTTAATCAAGCTACCTTGCTTTTAGTGGTGTTTTTAAATACTGTCATGGTTGTAATCAGTCATTTTCAGGTGTCACATGCATTAGTCAAGTGGTTAACCTTTACATAACTTAAAAGCAAATAACACTACTAGAATATTGAAATATGATGGTGCCACACACCTCAGTGCCCTTCAGAATTTGTGAGCCACACGTGTGCTGGTAAAATTACTGACAGCAGGCAACTTGCTAAGGACGAGATGAGTAATGCTCGTGTTAGCACCTAATGCCTTCCAACCGCCCCTGGCTGTGATGAGCTGTTTTTACATTGCAGGGACATGGGACCACACAGTTCAGGAGAATACCAAAATTCAGAAAGATGAACTCCTTAGGGACGGTTAAAGGATTATCTGGTCATCACTGCTTACATGTTTACTGCTGGTGTATAGTACACATATCAATGTTTCTGATCAGTATTTGTAATAAATTATTGGAAATAATTGATTTCATATTACAAAGTATATACAATATTACATATTACAAACTAAATATAGTTAATTGTCAGAATCAAATTAGCTTTGATTTATACGGTTTTGTATGTTGCGGTGTCATATAAATTTATTGTTCTGTGTTTTGCATTGGTCATGGACTATGTGTTTTAGGATATTTCGGGCATAAATACATACCCTTAGTATCCGCCTTATTCACTGGCTCAGTCTTTGGCGTTTGGCTGCCAGCTGACTAGTACCATCCAATCATATTCCAGCAGATGCTGGTGCAGCCATTATTTATTCTTTTCACTGTTACTCTGCTGATGTTAACCACCACCACCCCGGCCTCCTTCTTACTTGATATAATTTTCGGGGATTCCTGATTAAACTAAAGATCTAATGGACTTGTATTAACATTTTTGAGAGAACACGAATTGGTTTTCCCAACACGAGCCTCATTGCTGCTCAATTCTTTAGAGTTCCTCAAGAAACGAGCCATTTGCTATAAATGATTCGATTCCCCCAAGTATCTCTGACTGAAATATAATTGATTCTCTGCGGCCAGTCCAGTGCTGTAATCTCTAAATATGGGTTTTATAGCTTCAAGTGTTATTTGAGGTTCCTATTATGAACTTTATCATTGCACTATACCATACATGTGTCCATTTAAACATGTGTTCTGGTGTGTGCTGCTCTTACTGAAAAAAATTAGGGTGATAAATGAAGTCAAGTTTGATTTGACAGTGAAGACATATGTTTTTACTCGTGTCCGGTATTTGTGTGCACTGATTTGTCAGCAACACACTCCAAGGGCCAGAAATAGAAATACATGAAACAGAATCGAACCAACTGAAGCTGTTATAAAGCTTTGTCCCTGCTTGTTTCATACTGGTAACCTCAAGCCTGATTAATTACTCACACAACCTGTGTCATTATATTTTTGTGGGTAATTCAGAGAATTACAAAGATGATGGATGACATAAGGTTATATTGCACTTACAAGCAATTTTAAAATAATGAAATGCCTACTCGGGACTGTACCTAATTACCCAAATAAACTGTGAGGTGTAAAGAAACAGAAATCTGAGCTATTCTGAACAGTAAAAGTATTATTTGCATCACAGCCAAGCAAAATAATTCCAATGATACCAAAGTGAATATAACAATTTCTAATGTGACATAATGACTGTAACTGAGAGACAGAGTAAGGACAATACTCTATGAAGATGTTCAGGTGTTCCTGCTATATTTAGCACTTCCCTGATCCAATGTTGTGTGAAGATAAAAGCTCAGCCAACGCATGAATCTGATAACAAATATTATAATCTGCGAAAAGTGTTGTCTTTCTGGGGCTGCTTTGTTGACAATGAATGAAGGTTGATTCTCTGAACCCAAATGTTTTGTTGGGCTTTTACACCACATAATGAGCTTTGTTTTGATAGCGTGGGACAATTGGGCTTCTAAAATTTACCCACTATACCCGGAAAATCCTCCTGGCTGGTTCCTGTGTCCCACAAAAAATCGGTGCTGTGCTTTTACCGCGCTTCAACGGGTGGCACTTGATGAAATCACAGTCTGCATCTCTCTGCAACCCTGTTGTTTCTTTTTGAGTGAAATGCTTGTGGTTTTGTGAATGTTTGAGGTTTATGGGGAGGTTCAGTGCTGTGCATAGTATTAGCAGCAGTAGGGCCAATAATTTCAGACAAAAATAGCATTTTTAATGCAAACTAAGTTCATGGTTCCCATCTTGGAGGCTTTTATTAACCACAACGAAACCATGAAGAAACATGAGCTGACACAAATTCTCACAGACAAAATGATAATGACTTGATGATGTCTGTTTAACTTTTGTTTGCTGAGTTTTCTGTTCAACAATATTGCAACTACGATTACTGAGAAATCCTTTGAAAATTTCTCCGGAACACAGTACTGAGCTGGACTGTTCGAAGAGGCTATCTCTCGAGTGTCATAATCCCTGGGAGTAAGTCACGAAAACAGGCTGTTTATTGATTAAGTATCTGGTTGCCAAGTTGGACAATTACCTAAATAACATTTTAGTACCTGGTTGCTGACTGTGGCAAATATCCAGTCTTCAGAATGACCAATAAAGGCTGGGATATTCATGAGAACATTTCTCATACACATTCAGTCGATCGGTTTTACTGTGGCGGTGTTCTTTTGTTGCTTTTTCTTTGTGATTATGTTTAATCATCTTCTTGTTCTTGATCTGTCTGAATTCTTTCTGAACCTTTTTCTCAGTAACATTTGTAAGAGCACTTCGTAATTCATTTTTTATCTGATCTGATGTTGCGAACCGTCTACTCTAAACCCTAAAAAGATCACAACATGTCAACTGTCTTGTGCATATCTAGCTTCAGTTCTTCAATCGCTTTTTTCCCTGTTGCTTGAGGGAAAATGTAAATTGTCGATGCACTAATTAAATTCACATCTAGTTCCCATGAGAAACCCACATACAGTAATAATCTACATTTAAAACATGCTCTCAAGCAGGGCATAACAAATTTTCCTTTATTGCTGTTGTCCAGCACATTTTCTTCAGGAAAAATTGCATTTCTTATTCCCTGAGGATTAATAGGGTGGACAATAGCTCTGTGACTTATCTTGATATTGATGTGTAACAATGTTCATTCAAAATACATATGGTATAATTATATATAATAAACCTGTGTTTGTTCCTGTGTGTTAAATGTTTTTTTTTTTATTATATGGAACTTTCTTTAATTTTAAATTGATCACTTTAAGCCCAACAGATTATATTTGCTTGAGAATATTTTATCTGTCTGATTTTGTTTTCCTTCATTGTTGGTAATCTATGACTGATAAATGGACTTTAAATAAGGCTTGGATTAAAAGCAAGATAGCTGAAATTGACAGAAGCAAGCATGGTGTTACCTTGAGAAGAGCTGTGTGCAATGTGCTCTGGTACAATGGACTTGAATTGAAATTGAAAAAAAGTATTTTCCGTTTGGCTGAAGTGGAAAAAGTGTATTGTATTGATAAAAGCAAACAAAGGAGTGCACATCACAGTGCAATGAAACAGACTTATCATGACTCAAATGAAGCATGTTGTTTGCGTCCCTCAGGCACATGACAAAAAACTCCAGATCTATGTGAACTGATGAGGAGACTGTGTGTTCTAAATGAATACGTAAACACACATTTTGTTCATTTGAGGGTTCGACTGAATGGTCTTTAATTACATCATCTCGTTGCATCTCTTCTTCTGCTAGTTTATTAACTTTTCGACGCTGGAAAAATTAGGGCACAACTTTGTTTATCTCAATGCATCCAACTCTAAATATTAACATAATGTTGGTGGATGAGCTTACATATTCATATTTTCTTTTGCAGATTTTCTGAAATTAATTTAAAAGCTGTACTACATTTGGATGGAAGTTTTGGCTGGGGAAAGCTTGGTGTCGAAATTCACAAATATACAACCTGAAACCCATTAAGCAGATAGCTTATGCTTACAAACACTGAGTCATGTCTTTACCAAACTAAATATCTGCTGCCCTCTCTCTCTCTCTCTCTCTTTCTCTCTCTTCCTCAACCTCCATTGGCAACTAAAAGTGTGGTGTCAGATGCAGCCATGTATGTGGATGGTGAGGAGATGGGTTCTCTGAACCTCACAGGATGGAGCTACAGCACAGGCAACAAAGTCAAGACCACAGGATCGGTGTGCACATAATCTCTCTCTTTTATATATTTCTATTCCTCTCACACTCTTCCCATCCCTCTTGTATACATGCATACACACACACATGGTCAGACACCACAAAGTGACCCGCTACACCTCCATCGCCGTGCTATACCTCTGTCCTTCCCTCCTTCTCCCTCTGTCTTGTGGTATCAGTCCCTATTTGTTTCTCATTTCACCACATCATTCTTTTTCTCATCCAATTTTCTCTCCTTATTTTTCTCCTCCCTCCCATCTTGGATCTAACATCAAACTTATTCTCTGAAGAAAAACAAGGCTAACAGGAACAAGGCAAATAACACACACACACACACACACACACACACACAAGAGCATCACAATTCCCTTCACTCCCACTTGCTCTGCTTCCCTGCATCTGACTGGCATGCCATCTGACTCAATGCAAAGACAGCTCGCCGCATCAGATACACTAGAGTGGTAATTGTCCTCGGATAGTTTTTATGCTCCCATTCACCCATAATACAGTATGTGCATGCTCTTTTTCCTGTATTTCCTCAACTTTCCTGTACTCTCGATTTGACTGTGCCTTTGTATGTATGTCTGCGTGTGTCTGTGTGGCGTATGAGGTGTGGGTGTACATTATATATCTTTCTGCCTCCATCGGCACCTGTTGGCTTCTCTTCAGTGGCTTGACCTGAGCAGACTCTTAACTGTCATGTCATAGGGAGGGGAGGATTTGTGCGAGAGTCACCTCTTGTCACTGTTAGGCCTCTGTTTCTAACCTCCATCCTTCTCTCTGCCTTCTCACCCTCCATTATTCATGGCTGGGTGCAGACCTTTGTTTTCTGCCTAAATAATTGATTGAAGGCGTGGCCAGAGGAGGAAGAGTGCATCTTCTTGGGTAAGAGAGTGAGTGGGGGATAAGAAAAGCTTGAGACACACGTGGTCTCCTTCATTCCCACTCTCTCTTCCTCTAAAACACTCAGAGACAGCTGCCAGTACACCGGGCTGATTAAAGATTCCTTCCCTGCTTTTTCCCCTACTCACCTCTCACCTAGCAAAGTGGATCTCGCCCCCTCAAGTTACACTCTTCCCTTCTCTCCCCTCCTCTTATTCTCACCCTGAAATATTTTTTTCTGCCATGCTGGATCCAGTTCAAATCATGTTAGGCTGCTCATAAGTGTAACTGAACTTTGTCAATTTACTGCCCATATTACAGAGAGATAAAGACAGCAGGAGAGGCAAGCAGAAAATGACAGAGTGGTCTCAGAGTATGTAATGGGCATAATTGAGGAGGGAGGCATACGAGGGTTGATCAAATATGAGGATGATGTAATTTCGGAATATATGAATGCTGTTAGGAAGTTGCTTCATATATCTGATCTCATTCATTTAGTTTTTTATCAACCCCAGTGTGTGAATTTATAATTTCCCGGGCAAGATCAAAGCAAACCGGTTTCAGCCAGGCATCGCTTTATCATTGACTCTGTCGTACTTAAAAAGAGCACAAATATTTGCTGTCTCTTGCATTCAGGTCTTTGATCAATGATCTGTGTGTGCCTCTGTGTGTGCGTGCATTAGCTGATGTGTTTGCCTGATGATGAGAAGACTGATGTTTTTTTCTCCTCTGATGTGGTACGCCGAGGTCAAGATGCGCAGGCATTCCAGATCAATAGCATCGAACGTTCTCTTATAGTCCCATTAAGGCCGGCTCGTAAATTGAAATTGACGATGGAGTGAGGGAGAAAGAGCATGAGAGAGAGAGAGAGAGAGAGAGATACATGAAGAGCAGCAAAAAGCAAGAAGGAGGCAGGTGGAGATGGATGAGAAGGAAAAAGTAACAAGTAGAAAGTGGAGAGGAAAAGGCTGAAGGCAGAGGTGATAAAAGGATAAAGCAAACACTCGAAAACAACAATATTGGAACTGGTCAGCTGACAAGGGGCTTATGTTCGTGCCTGGGTACACAGAGCAGGCAAAGACACAAAAGAGAGTTTGGCGCTCTCTATCCTTTCTTCCATCCCTGGCTGGGAGCAAAGGAAAGGAGGAGAGGGGGAGGGCAGAGGGAGGAGAGAGGGAGGGGACGGGAGACAGCGCGATCAATGCCAAATAATATCATATGGATGAGCAGACAGACACGGCCGGGCCGCCGAGCCGCTGAGCTGTCACAGTCTGCAAAGCAAGTGTGTGCGTGCATTTGTGTAGATGCACATGCAGTCATATACACATATTAACAAACAAATGACAAGAAGGTGTCAGCAGCGCATGTATATTTTACTTCCCCATATAGCCAGCTTACATCAGCACTAAACAGATGTGGCAGTCAGCGAGCGCCATAAACCTCTTTAGGCAAGATATTCTGCAAGCACTTTTCTCCTTGACAGAAGCAACACAAACAATATAAACCTATAAAACATTTTGTTTACACTGATTTTATGCAGCTTTTAGATTATTTAAGAATGAAAAAAAAACAAATCAAGATCAAACAATTTAAGTAATGACTTTCCATAATTTTCTCTTCTGTGAGTAAGTGAGTCATAAAGAGTGTGTATAATGTGGGAGTGAAGGGGACATCTGCCTTGTGGCCATATGAGCAGCCACTAGTGTAGATAGTAAAACGTGTGGAATAAGCAATAGAAAATGTGGCACTTGTGGGTCTAAAAAAGGCCCATAGAGATGACACTAGAGCACCGCTTGTGTGCTTTGTAAATTGAGATCTAACTACCTAAATCCGCTTTCTAATTGGGCACAGAATCTGCCACCTACAGGCATATTTAAACAGGCGAGGGGATGAACACCTAAAGGGACTTTGACTTTGCACCTTAAAGCATAGCAGGCACAGAGATGCAGCGGTGTGTGTGCACAGTGAACTGGCATGACAACAAACGCCTGCAGACTCTTTGATCAGGCACAGGAGTAGATGCCTGAAGGCAACGGGAGCGGGCCCAGGAAGGGTGGCCCGGAGCCATCGAGAGCATATACAGTAGAACAGGCTCAGCTGCCAGTTTGGTAGGAAACGCTCCTCTGAGCTCTCTCAGCGATGGCTGGCCTTCACACTTTGTTAGCTGGCACCTGGGTTGGACAAAAGGCAGACTCCCTCAAAAGGAAATGCAGGCGGGACGGCATGTTCTGGGGGGCTGAGAGGGGAAGCCACTGGGAAACACAATGAGAGAGAAAGGCATGCAGGAAAAACAGAAAAACAGTCTTGGAGAGTCTGCCCTGTTACATGCCCAAGCATTGGCAGTTATACAGCAATTTATGTCTCTTTGGTCGTTGGCTGGTAGAAAAAGTCTCCTAATAGCTTGAAATAAACCAAAAGTGAGTGCATGAGCAAAGAAAATGGAAAGATGGATAGGCGAGATAAAGAGACCATGTGATTAGAGCAGCCGTCTCGACAAACAGACGAAATGACATGGCGTTGGGCCAGGCGCTGAGAGTGAGGCATTGTGGGCCGACTGCCACAATTCAAGCTGTGTCTTGTTTAGTCTCTTGCCAGAGGAGACAGAGACCGTGCTAGCCATGTTGTCGGTGCTCCACCAACAAGAATCACTTCCGATTATTTCCAAACAGTGGGCTGTGCTGCACCACGCTGCATTATTTAAAACCTTCGGCTGACATGTACTACCAGCAGCGGCTTCTTACTCCACTCTGTGACCTTTACTTTTTTTCAGGCTACAGCCTCACTTTTTTTGGGGGGGGGGGACTACTTTCAGTAACCTATTTCTTTTCTCCCTCTTTCAGGTGACCCGATAGTCCTGCCCATCTCAAAAAAGGGAGCAAGAAAATGGTGGTGGAGGTACTTACACAGCACAATGGACCTGTCAGTGGAGAGGAAATGCACTCAGATGGACTTCAATGAGGAACCTGTAATTGTTTTCATTTTTCTGAGGATATCCAAGAAATGGCGGCTGAAGAGACAGGACTCTAACACTGCCCGCCATCACCTTTAACACAACTGAGTGTCCTTGGTCCTTTAATGCAGAGGACTGCATCGCCCACAATCCTTTACTGCTACTACAAACTTCAACAAAGTGAACTATATGACCTAAACAGCACTGGATTAGATGACAAAAAAACTACTTTCTTTACAACAATCTGTATTCTTCATCTCTGTTCTATGGCTTTGTTGTGTTCCATATGCATACTGGGAATAAAGGGATCTGGATTTTAGACAGCTATCCTGTTATTACAAACATCACTAGAAAAAAAAAGGGAGTGGATCCAGAATGGCTGCCTCATGTAGTCTGGATGACACATTTAAATTTAACTGTGCCACATATGACACACTTGATGCTGTCAAAAAGTTTCTCAGACCTGAAACCGAACCTTTTCTTTTCTTTTTTTTTTCAGATTTCACCTCCATGATAATATTTTACCTTGAATAGATTGTGGCTTACCACATGCCATTTTTTAAAATGGGGAGACCGTTTGTCAGTCTTCTTTTTTTCTTTTGTTTTTTGACAAAGGGAAAAAAAAATCCTTTCAGGGGTGAGGTTAGACTAATACCAAGTAGATGTTACGGTATATTGAAACATGTAAACGTGTAAAAAATGGTCCATGGAATCAATGGGGCTAAAAATAAATTGATGCTCTAATGGTTTTAATATCTGTGTTTTTAAACGCCTGTTAACCGCTATTGAGTACATGTGTCAGTATTATATGAAATGAATAAAACCTTTCAAAAGAAAAGACACATCTCTGCATTTTGTTTCAGTCCTACAAAGTAATCTTTGTGAAGATTCAGCTTGAACTAAGGGTCTTTAACTGTAGTTTTTTCAGGACAGGACAGTATACCACATATTATATACTGTGCACTGTAATTAATAACTGTAATTAATAAAAATCAAGAATGCATGGAGCTGTAGGCATAGTTGATAACAATGTGAATTAATTTCCCCAGAAACCTCGAAGTGACAGGAAACTCGAAATAATGAATTTATAACTGGTGGTGTTAATTCGGTTGGCTCCAAGAAATGACACACATAACTGTTCATTTCTTTTCTGCTATTTTATATATATATATATATACATATATATACACACACACACACACACACACACACACATATATATATATATATATATATCTACTGACCTCTGTCAGGTGTTAAACAATGCAAGAGGTATTAAAGGAGAAACCTGCACATTTGGCTGAATTTTACACCATAGAAATTCCAAGCACATGAGGAAGAAAAAAGATATTTGTACGCTGCACATTTCAGCCAGGGCTGATAGTCGATAGATGTGGTTTCAAGTTGGTAAAACACCCAAATTTGTTATGGTCCATGGCCGGTGAAACACATTCTCTGTTTAGACTCTTTTGCCTCTTTCTCTGACACTACAGACATCTGCAAAGAAAAACAAGAATAATGAAGTTTCCAAATGTGTGATAACTCAGTGACGCTGGTTTAAACTTTCCAAAGTCAACAAAACAACTGCAAAATGTAGGAGGGCACTCACGACAAAGGGAGGAATGACATGTCGTCTGTTAAGATATCTATCCTTAAAATGTAAAACTAAGAACTTGAGGTATTGAGGTTTGTTTTTAACTTTAGTTTCTATGGCTTCTGCAGCTGCAGCACAGCCCCCGACAGAGGAGGAAAGTGAGCGAAGACAGCGCTAATGATTATCACAGAGCAGTGACTAAATATGAAGTGAAAGCCCTACAATGCTTCAACACAGCAGAATGTCCATGGTTTAGGTTTGATAGTTAATTACTGCAGTTTCTATTATTATCAGTATCATGCTTGTCTGGTCCCTTCATCACAATTCGAATTGCCAATTGTGTTATTAAAAGAAGCTAGATTCTTAAATATCAAGTTATATAGTTTGTTACACAAAGCAATTAAAATTTGTTTCTAACTAATAGTTTTCTTAATTCCCCACCAAACAAACTACTTAAAAAGCTTTAATACGGGATTAGAAAGGATTTGGATTGGATACGAATATTTGGAACTGTATTCAGTTTTGAAAAAATGCTATCAAACCCCATCACTGTACAGCTGAATATTTGGGCTATTGTCTTTAATGCTTAACAACAGCTGTTGACATAAAAGAGTCCTCCTCAAATACACACAGTGAAACACAGATCTTGTTTTACCTTTCATGACATTGTTGTGTTGAAAAGATTTGGCACATGAACCAATCTAATAATAAGAGTTCATTTAAGATAGTTTGACATGATGAGGCTGCTCTGCTGTATTTACAGTTTGGGTTGATACAAATTCATTGTTTATGCCTGTGAGATTGTGTCTATGCCAAAGTGCCTGCGTTTCCATAGCAACCTAATGCCACCTATATGTCACTATGTAGGTGGGATACCACTACTGCATCCTAGCATCTGTAAATCCAGAAGTCTAAATGAACTATGGTCTTTTTCCGAACACCTATTTGATGTTGTGTGTAACAGTAACACCACTCAAGACAACACACACACAGACACACGCATATGTGTATATATATATATATATGCTGATGATATTGGGCTCCAACTGATGATGAACCAAACCCACTGTCTGACCCAATGTGAGTGGTGTTACTGTTACTTGAGTATGTATGTATGTGTTACATATATACATACATACATACATACTGTGATAACATCTGTGACAGCTTATTACAGTTATATCAGTAAAGGCATATAGATCAGACAAGATACTGTATGTCTGAGACATTAACAACAATTATATACCAAATTAAGTCAGGCATGTTGGACATTAATCTGTTAAGCTTGTTTCAGAAATTAAGAAAAGATTAAAGATAAAAAAAATACAAAACAGATGTTTCAATTTCAGAAATGAAACCATTTAAGCTAGCCATCTGTCAAGGAAAGGTGGGGAGAGAGAACTTCAGGAGCTCTGCTTCATTATCAATGAACATGATGTTGGTTCAGAGAAGCCCAACAGTATTTGAGGTAATCTTTAACAGACTTGTCATCACATAGTCTGTCAACCAGAGACTACTGATGAGTTTATTCGTCAACCATAAAATTGAAAGTTCCTGTTCAATACATATCTCGTTCAAAATTTAAGAGATCCCTACCAGAAATGTGTTTGTTTACCTATATATTGGTATCACCAATATATATATATATTTTTATTATTATCATCATTATCATTGGTATCAGCTTCCAAAATCCAGTACTCAGTAGCACAGCTTTAAGACAGGGAATAGCCCCAATGGGTTCTTTCAAATTGCTAATGTTACATCAAATAAATATGTTTCCTTGTCAGAGCAAATTTCCTCACATCCACCTCAACTAGACCAAGAAGCAGTGCACAAAAACCTGATGCAAACATTACAACTGCACCACAGCCCTCAGTCCCCGATAACAGTATGATGGCTCAACATCAAATGATCACAGGAACATGAAGAGTGACTACTATGATGGTCTGAGTAAAATATATTATGTATTGTACTGGACATGTGCTCTCCCATCAGGTTATATGTACATATATACATATCCTGTGCATATTCCTCCATTTCCCATCCTTACTATCCATGTAAGGCCTCAAGTTTGACAAGTAGATGAGAAATTCTACTCAGTCACGACCCAGGAGAGCAGAGAACTGTCATATTAAGCATTATGGTAAGATGAGGTTGATGTAGGTTTAAATATAGAGCGGTTCATAGACAATTTTGTATGCTGAGAGATGAAATCCAAACAGTGTGTGTGCTGTACAATGCTTATCTTGTTACCAGTGGTGGATGTTGACACTGGTGGCGGGATGCTTGTGTTGTAAACTGATGATGAGGAGATGAAGCAAGAGAATCAGACTGAAAGTTGCAAACAAATGTTGGGTTTGAGGCTGGCGGACATCTATCCTCACCATAACACACACACACACTCACACGCTATCTGTGTTGTGTTGCATTAAAGCAGCCTTTCTCTAGAACGCTTTTCTGATTTGGCTAATCTCCTCAGAGGCCGTGGCCTTCCACTGAGTCATGTCATGTGTGTGTGTGTGTTGTGTGTGTGTGTTTCATGGCCTGGGCTGTTTCTGAGCCTCAACGCGTCGTTAGTGCATGTCATTAAAAGATTACAGAGAATAAACCCACATACAGATTCTCACACATACACACACAGGCGACGAGAGAGAGGAACTGAGCGTGGAACAGACTGCTATAATTACACAGAGAAAAATGTGTAAAAGGGTATTGACATCAGAATATGACAGCCTCAATTTTTGAGTATTCTTGTTAACTGCTCTCAAGGTGTTTCTCAAGCTGCGCGTGAATCCAATCACGAGTCAACCATGTGAGGCTTGTTGAAATTCCTCCACATCACCCAGTAATACCAACCCACTCTCCCTCCTCGCTCTCACGTAGTTACACAAAACATTAACCAGCGCTGGAGTGAGGTATCAGGTGTAGCTCTAACAGTCTCTGCATATCTTGTCTGACAGCGCTGATCTTCGACACTGCTGCTAAGCATTAATCTCGTCATCTGTGACTACTGCTCTGAATATCCAGATGACGCTGAGATTAGTCTGTATGCTCTCTGCTTAGCAGTGACGATGAAGTGGTTGCCGCTAACAACAGATGCCGGAGCAGCTGCTGCAGAGGGCCAAGCGATGAGATAGGCTACCCTGGATGCTGACACATCACTGTTAGGATGACGATTAGAGGAAGGTGACACACTGAGAGCTGAATGACGAGCACAAACGTGCTTCAACATGCTTGCATATTTCAAAGAGAGCTGAAGTGAGACCAGAACTCCCAGGTTCTGATCCAAGGAGAGTCTGAATCTTATTTAAAATCTCAGCCATTTTATTTATTTGTAACAACATTAATGACTTGACATGACTTCTGTGTAACTGCCATAATAATCAGTGAGATCGTTTAGTTTTCCAACAGGCAGCTGATACACTCCAATATTAAACTGCTACTATTTCCAACAAGAGTACCTTGGATTGCCATTTGTCTCATCACATTCTCTCTGACAATGTCTTCCTTTAATTATAAGAGTAAAAGATGCAACCATACAACATAATGTCCTCCGTGCCCTGTACCACAGTGGCAGGACATAAAAATGGGTATAACAAACAAGGCAGGACAAAAACACGAGAACATCTATTTGTTGGACAAAGAATAACCAGGATTATCCCCAGGCAGTTGGTTAATGGAGGTAAGTGTTGCCTTTACTTTGACGTTAGCAATGGTGGCCTTTATTTCAGATGCCTCCACTGCAATAACCTCCTGAAATCCTGGTGAAAATAACAATGCATTTCAGGAAATAGATCCAGAAAATATACTCAACCTGTTTTGTCTAATTCTTTTGTCAAATTTTTACAACAGCAGGGGCTGTTTGCTGTTTATAACCTGCAGGAATTAACAATTTAAAACACAGCAGGACTGAACAATTAATACTGATTTCTTTTTTTGTGATTTCTAATGTTAAGAAATTCTGAAGTGATCATACTTTTATGCCCTTTCTCTCTGTCTGGCTCAATCTTAACAGGGATTATGTTAACTTCCTGTTGTGACTGAATGAATGTAACCCTAACCCTAACTGAAAATACTGAATTTAATGATTACATTGACACTGTATTGGTCATATTGTGCCTTAATAAGGTCAGTATCAGCACCTGTCCAGCATTTCAGATCAGTCTGCTACATTCAGGGTCCTCTAACCATTGAAGATTCTCTGTAGGATTCTGGCTGACATAGCATTTTTCTTTTATATTTATGTAGCTGTGATGAACCTTAAGCCCTCCTGGATCCTCCTGCTCAAAGAGGTCACATCCTTGCGTTTTCAGATACCCATGCCACTCTCCTCTTCTTCTCCTCTTTTTGTGAGCCCCCTTTCACATCAGTACTACCCCGTCCACCCACCTAATCCATGATTTTTAACTTTTTTTTTCTCTGATTTATATTCACTGGACTTATCTTATGCACTTATTATACTGGAGCTACTAAATCAATATTGGACTTAATCCTATAATCCTATTCTTGAACTTTGTATGTACAGTATGTTAATAGGACTTTCTCACGGTGGACATTCTGACTTGTCAAACACAGGTGAGCTGACTGTGATAACAGTGGCTGTGCTTCACTTAGGTGTACCAGCCAAGAGCCAAGACTCTTGTATTGTGCCATAGATAGCTCCTTTTGCACCTCTTTAATGCATTTTTCTGAGAGTTTGGGGAAATTTTCCCACTCTTCTTAGAGGCTGGTTTGGTAACTGCTGTATGCCTGTGAAGCTAGCTGACACAAATAAACTTAACTTGACAAATTATGTTACAATTAACAACAATTCTATTATTTAATATTCGAATATAATAGTTATAATGACTAACAATTCACATGATTTGGAGACAATTAAAAGGACAGGCACATCTTTTTTCTTTTTTTTTTAAAGAAAAATGTGATGACATGATGATGTGGTTGACAAGCATGAATATTAAGCCCAATGATTTATTTTTAGTGTGATGCATCATGTGCCAACAGTGTTGCTATTCACAATATACAGCACAGTGCTAGTTGACACAGATGAGAAAATGAACAGCTATGACAAACTCCAAGGATTTCCTCTTATTTCCAAGACAACTTTGAACAAAATAAATCCTGTAAGTTATTGTTTAGTCACTGTTTGCTCAGCTCAGTGCTCAGCTATCATAGCTGACCGTGGCTACACATTACTGGCAGGGAGACTTACAAATGGTAAAATAATAAGTATTAACAGTTTCTCTACAAATAAAATCGGGATTGCCAATGACAGTGGAGAGGTTTATACGCACAGAGATTTCAGGATTTGATGCTGTCACTCAAGTAATCCAGACTTTTTTAATATCATAACTCAGACAGGAATTTCTAGAGTAAGCTGATATCTCAGCTAGCCCAGATATAGTTAAGATTCACAATGTTTCTGCAATTTAATAAACAGCTTTGTTAAATTATGATGACCATTTCTAAATTGGTTTGTCATTTTTAAGTGAAAGAAGGAGCAGTCAGGATGTCTGGTTGATTTTGTTGATTTTCAATTAAATAAAAATACAGGTGAAAACTTGGGGGAGAGAGATTGTTTCATGGTTATAATTGACAAAGACTTGGCAAATAAACAGCAGTGCTGTCCAATAACACATTAAATGTTTTTGGAGTGTTTTTTTTAATTTTATTTATTTATTTTTACCTCAGACAAGAAGGCTATGTTTTTTCACCTGTGTCTGTTTGTTTGTTTGTTTGCTTGTCAGCAGGATTATGCAAAAAGTACAGAACCTATTTGCACCAAACATTATGGAGTGATGGGACAAGGACCAGAAAAATACCCATTACATTTTGGTGCTAATCTGGATGAAGGGGCAGATCCAGGAATTTTTAAAAATACTTTCCTTAACACTGCCAGAGAGGGCATTTTTCAACATTCTGGCCTTGGCAGAGGTATGCGCTCTACTGAGTGTGATTCTAGTGATGGATAAAGTATGAATAGTGTTGTGGTATTACGGTTAGAGTTTGGCCACAGTGTACTCACAGCTGTCTATCTAAATGGCACTAAATGGACTGCATTTACATTGCATTTTTATCCAAAGTACTTAACGATTTGTCTCTTATTCACCCATGCACACATTATACTCATACACAAATAGCAACCAGCTACCATTCAAGGCACTGGCCTGACCATTAGGAGCAATTAGGGGTTCAGTGTCTTGCCAAAGAACACTGACATGCACACAGGAGGAGGAGCCAGGGATCAAACTGTCAACCCTCTGATCCTTCTGATCCACAGCCGCCCCGCCCTATGTACCTGCTATGTGTGTAAAGCAAAGCCATTGTCTCTATCTGGAAATACAAAACCCAACAGTTCACCCACAGGAATGGTTACTACTACCATTTTTATTTATTTATTTATTTATTATTTTTGATAGTAACAGAGATTTAACATCTCACTATAAATGAAGGAATGTCAGTCTGCCACAGTGTGGACTGTGAAGTCTTTTGGATCACTGATTTTTTGAGATAGCTTCAAACATCACTTTTGTACATGCCAGTATTTTAAGAAAGTTGGAACCCAAAAAGATCCACGATTTTATTTATTTTTTTTGCAAAAAAGACCTTTCAGGGTAGACTTAATGCTACATTGTGTTGTGCATTGGATTTTTCACAGCTCTCATTGTGTATGCTGTATTTACTGTGCTTTTCATTCGCAAACCAAGTTGTTTGAATGCATGGATCCAAGGGCACAGTTAAGCAATCAGCCCCTACTAAGGGGGCACATTTTGAACGGGCACTTCACTAGTCCTATAAATATGGTCTCTCCGTGTACACGCCTGAACCTCAACTTCATGTACATTCGTTAAATGTAAACAGAGCCAGAAAGTTAGAAGGTGTACCACAAGGCTTTCTCTGCCTTGTGTCCTAAAAACAAACATATAATCCTGAAACATATCCATGCCAACTATACGTCAGTGAACCTGGATGTGTGGTTTACAGGCACAAAGCCATAACTCTTTTCTTGTCTGATTCATCTGATCCTGACACTTAGATAAAGACATGAGAGGACTGCTAGGAAAGAGAAAGGGAAGTGGAAAGACACAAATAATGGAGGTGGAGTCCTGTGATGCTAGTGCGAAATGATGGCCTAAAAATAATGTGGCTTCTGTCGTGAGACTTGGAGAACAGAGCAGATCTGAGCAGGTTACAAATGAACTCAACAGATCGGCGTGACATATAATTCAGCCGTGTGCGTGTCTGTGTCACTCGTGTGTGCAAGGTGGATAGCGTACAAGAAAGAAGAGTGTGTGTGTGTGTGAGGCTGATAAGAGGCAAAGGCCCAAGGAGTTCGTTACATGGCGGTCTCAGCCTGTCACTTTGCTCAAACACACTTCCTGATATCCACACTTGCACACACACAAAGGTAGATAACCCCAACCCTGACTGTGTCATTCATGTCAAAGGAAGCATGAAAGGAGGTGTGTGCTTCCCTTTCTATTCCCCATGAGCCACTCCTGAATGAGCGTTAAATGAGAGTCACAGTGATTAAGGCTGCACTGATGACTCACACAGATAACAAGACCTGTCTTCTGTACCTGCTGCATAATGTGTGTGTGTGTGTGTGTGTGTCTGTCTACTTGTCTGTGTGGTATTCATATCCATGACATCTAGGCTCACTAGCAGGCTGTTGACACATTCTGTCCACAGGGAGACAAACAGCCTCACGAAGCCAACCCACACATTTCTTTTATTGTGGTCAGACACGGCTCAAGAGGCATTTCCAAAGCACAGACAACTGACACCTGTGCTGTACAACAGATGACTGGCAAGTGCTCTGTTTTCACTGAGACATCAATATGAATCCTTCCTACAGCTGCAGAATGCACCTCTCACCATGGCGACCGTTTCTCAAGTTTCTCTAAAATTATCAACCAAAATTGTTTTAGAATCATTCTGAGATGAGAAGTAGGACATGCAGCTGGTGAATCAACTGTTACTGGTAGAATGCAACTAAGTACATTTACTAAGGCAACTTTAGGTACTTGCAGTATATTTGAATATTTTCTTTTAATGTCACTTTATACTTCTACCCCATTACGTTTCAGAGGGAGATGTTACACTTTTTACTTCGCTGCAATTTACTTGACAGCTATATTTACAAACAAATCATATAAAGAGCTCATAAAATGTTATATTTTGTTATAAATTAAACTACTCAACAGTACATAAAATTAGAGCCAAAGCCACTAGTTGATTAATCAGTCAGTTGACAGAAAATTCAATGACAATTACAGAAGAGTTGGCTGACAAAACAAGACATCTGAAGGTGTCGCCTTCCCTGGGTATAACTGTGATGTGCATTTCTCACAATTTTTCTATATTTCTAAGTTTCTAATCAAGAAAAGAACCAGCAAATGAATGCATAATGAAAACAGCCATTTAGTTGCAGCCTCACATAATAACAATAATAATAATAATAATAATTAAAAACTAGCTCGAGCTTAATACATCAGTAATGATAATCTAATTATATGCTATATAATACTATGACAGTCTCGGGAAAAAAATTTCTGCATTGATTATTTTTAATTTCGATACCTAAATATATTTTGCTGATTATACATGCATACTTTTCCAGAAGTAGGCTTTTCAATACATTACTTTTACTTGTAATTAAATATTTTTACAGTGTATTATAAGTGCTTTTACTCAAGTAAAGTATCCAGATATTTCCTCCACCATTGTCAGCTGCTCACCCAGTCAAAATAAGCTAGTTGCTCACAAGATTTACTGCATTCAGATTGGTTTGCCTCCACCTGCAGATTTCAATCAATTCTCAGTGAATGCATTCTAGTTTAATATCACCCAGACAGTGAACTAATTATTCTATAGTACACAACCTGCATTTACCCATCGTCTCTGTGCAGCCTCGATAATAGTCATCTATTCTTCTAAGACAGAGGTGTCTAAACTTTTCATAATTTGGAACCAGATATGAAATAGAGTCTGGGAATATTATTGAAGGGGTTATTTGGTTTTCTCTGCCACCCAACGTGATTTCTTGCAATACAAGAGGTTAGAATAACCCCTGCCCTCTGAGCAGCTTATGTAGTAAATTATGATGCTACCACTATGGTGGACTTATAATAGAGAAGGGTTACTGGTCATGCTGTGAACCATAGGTGGGAAAATAAGTTTTCTGTTCTGTTGTGGGGCACTACTTCAGTATTTAATTTATGAAATATGTATAATATCTCTGCCATTATATATCTCACCATTTGCATACCACTTCACAAATTTTCATTTCAAAGATCTTCAGTATTTTGTGTTTAAATAGTAGGCATGTGACACACTAGTTTTACACTTTGACTACCAGAAAGAAGTGAGACCAAGGAATTGTAAAATACTGTTACAGAAAATTTGCTGTACGCCTTGAAATTAGGTAAACAAGCAGAAAGCTCTCTGATCTCTTTGAACTGCTGGGAGGGTGGAGAAGCAGAATATTGCAGGAAATTGCTGTTCTAATATTGGTAATTGGTAATATTCAAATCTGTTGCTAATCAGTCTGTGGAGGGAGAGCGACAAAAAAAAAAAAAAAAAAAATCCCCTGTCTGGGATGAGATTTAGAGAGACAGAGAGGAGGGGTGTCAGCCTTGTGATGAATATTCAGTTGTTGACATTTAGTGCCGAGAGATGAGGATGTGAGGGTGGGATGATGCCAAATCAGAGTACGAGCATTACAGAACATGGAAGAGATAGGGGGATGAGGGGAAGCAGAGGAGGTTAGGGGGAGACGGGGACAACGATTGAGAGAGATATCCAACACACACACAGCAGACACAGGGGAGTTTGTTTGGGTCGATTTTGAGAATGGAGACCGTGAGTGTCACCACTGTAATTAATGAGACTTGTTGCTGATGATCGTTATTGTCAGTTTCGGTTTCTGTAGGCAGCTTAGTGACAGTCTAGAAACTGGATCTGGGTCACACTGTTGTAGTCTACTCATTAAACCCACTCAGCTCCCTTGCTGCGCCATCAGCTGTTTATTCAGCTATTGAGATGGTGCGGATGTTTTCTTCTCTCGACTTCAGACAGTTCTCTCAAAATCAGATGCTCATCACCAAGACTGAAAGACCCCTGTGTTAAATTTGGAGGGGGATAAAGGGAGAGAAGTAATGGATAGAGAGACAGTGGGAGTGAAATAAGAGAGCGAGAGAGAGAAAGAAAGGGAGGAAGGAAAGAAACTGTGTCTTTGTGCTGTTGTTTACAGACACTGTTTATTAAGTTAATGACTCTTTTGCATAATTACAGTCACATACAGTTTGTGCTGAATCCAAAACTCAGGAGAGTTTCTGTTCTAAACATAGGCTCAACCAAAGAATGTGACTGTGTTTGTCACTGAGCGAAGTTTTATGGACTCAAATGAGCAAGTGCACAAAAATGCAGCTGAATTTATACATGTGCATTAAGAGGTTATGGCATTGCAGCACTGCCTGTTAACAGCCACTGTAACTATACTGTAGGTTATGCCAAAGCTAACATGCACTTCCACCAACAATATAACAGCACCTAGGGAGTTACCACATGGAGACTGGTACTGCTGGATGCTGTTGAAAGTTAAAACAAGATGAACCAGAGGATCCTTTTGAGTAACACTAGACCTATTCCAATTTCCAGTGTTAGCACTCAAAAAGCCTACACATCTTTGCTCTTTGCTGCTCTCTGCACAGCTATACATAGTTTTTTTTTTTTTTTAACCTAGAATGTTTTAACTCTGTGTTAAGGCTGCTGCTGTAGTAGGTGTTACCAGTGTTCAAGCACACACCGATTACATAACTTGCCCACCGTCTTTTCTTCATTCTTTTATAGATTTAAAACCCATTTGGTTCATTTTTGCAAATCAGCAGTAGTGCCCACGTTCATCAAATAAAAAACTACGATAAAATCTGATAAAATATGAAATACTTGTAGCAGCAGAGTAGAGTCGTGTCACGTGACGAGAGGAAAGCCGACCGACAAGACAAATGGCAGAGGATTTGGTGTCAAAGTGAAAAGCAAAAGGGCCTATTTGGCAATACTTCAGATTTAAACCCAATACCAAATGGTAACCTGATAGCATTAATGAAGCAACCTGCAAACTTAATCTGATGTCGGCAGCAGCATCTGGAGCTAATGCTTCAAGTCTACACACACACCACACTGAGCTGACACATCTCTGCTTGTAAAATGTCTGTGTAATCGCTATCGGTGCTGTTATGAGTTTATTACTCTGTGGGAAAATTTCCATACCATGGCATCCCTATTTTGTATGTACTGTGTGTTTTTACCTGTGAGCCATCAAGTCAATCAATGTCAATAATTTTTGAGTATTTTATCAAAATCCCTCTGTTTTCTCATCTGTACAACACTGAAATATTTTAAGAACTCCACTTTAACACTGGGTATATAAATTTAAACATAAATTTAACTAATCAAATGTGTTCTGGTGATGACTAATTAAAGCTGCCCATCATATAAAACCACACTGACTAATTGCTCTTGGCTGTGGTAGCTAGCAGAGCAGGATCATGTCAGTGTCATGTGTGGATCTCAGATAAAAGATGTCTATCTATTACTTTCTCCCTCCTTGTCTAGTTGTGGGTGGATTCTAATGGTCCACTACGGCTCCATATCCCTCTAAGACTCTGTATCACTCTGTATTTGCTAAGTCACAGTGGCTTTTCTAATCAAATCTGAAGACTTTGATTGAATTCCTCTTCATAATCACACCCCACTTACATAATCAATTTCACTCAATTTCACAAATATGTCAGTGCAAGAAAGCTAAGCACACTCTAACTTCAGTTTTACTGTGACTTAAAGAGTTATGTCTAAACATGAGCACACATTGTACAAACATGTGCGCACACACACACACACACACACCTTGTTGAAGATATTGTACATTTGCTCTCACAAAAAAAGGGAGCATGCAAAATTGTACACACTTGAGTACCTCTCAATGAACACTCACTGCTCTACACGCAGACTAATGAATACATTCCACAACACTTTAGAGTCACTGCAGATAATGAAGTCGATTTGCATAATTAAAGGGGATGAATCAAAAGGTAATTTACAGTACCCTCTTGTCCCCTGCTAAAACGCAGGTTGAAT
This sequence comes from Lates japonicus, assembly GCA_033238685.1. Classification (NCBI taxonomy): domain Eukaryota; kingdom Metazoa; phylum Chordata; class Actinopteri; family Centropomidae; genus Lates; species Lates japonicus. The sequence goes on along the minus strand of BRZM01001380.1, from coordinate 54,455 downwards.
AGGAGGAAGGAAGAGGAGGGTGGGAGGGGTTGCATACACTTACATCCTCACCCCAGGGAGCCTTTTTGAAGTTGTGAGCAAGGTGGGGTTTTTAAAACAGGCATTAGAAGAAAATGAACCTTTGTACCTCGGTGTGTCGGATACAATATCGATGGCATCACCCAAGGAGTATCCACACACACACACACACATTTACACAGACATGTGCACGGAAGGCTGTCGGGGTGGGGGGCAAATTCTTCAAAAGCATGAGCCCAAAATCAGTCTACCATTTTTCCCCCCAATCAATTTTCCCCACCTTTCCACCTTCCTCTCCTTTCATTTCTCTCTCCATCCATTCATTTCTCTATCCACCCCACTCACCCCCCTCCAAAGCCTCCAGTCAGCAGTCATCTATAGAATTCCATTACAGCCTAGTGATGCAGCACTTCAAAGGAGGGTGAGCTGCATGTGTAACTGTGGGTGTGCACGTGCAATACAGGCCAGAGAGGTTATTTTTTTTTTGCTACGCGCAGGCAGGGAATCTCACCCATCGGGCACACACAGTGACGTCCCAGCCAATATTTATCCTGCATGATGCAAACTGTTTTTTCTTTCTTTTTCTCCTTGATCTGAATGTAAATATAAACAACTCATAGGTTTGGTCTGTGCATGGGATGCTCAAGGAGACGGGTTTCATAAGAAAATAGCCGGCAGTACAATATACTCTATTCAAATCTAGGTGAGTAAGGGTAGGTAATCAGTTTCAAAACAGAAAAGCGTTGAATCATTATGTTTGACCATGACCAAGAAATACAAGCAATATTCTGTAGGTAGAGGTCGCAACTAGAACACATAACCAGTCGCCCTACCTTTGGCCACATCCCACTGAATGTGGCATTTATGTAAGTTGCATTATTTTCTCTGATGGAGCAGAAATTAATTAGCAGCAGTGTGACAAGCAGCATCCATGCTGGAAAATAAAACAAAAAGAATAGAACAAGGTGACCTGTTAAAAATGCTATTTTGCCTTTTGTAGTATCTTATTTTACTGATTAACAACTTCTCCAATACAGGCAACATGTAAATCTTTCTGTGATATTTAGGGCTTTTTTTCAGCCTGAAAACCTGCTGGTTGTAGCTGTTTTAGAAATGTGAACTGAAATAAGTCAGTAAACAATGAGCAAATGATTAGATGTATTTTATAATAATAAATCGCAACTTTCCTTCAGGAAAAGTCTATTTTGGCTACATTTATAACAAGCAGCAAATTTCCTAAGTCAGGAGAAGACATTTACCTTTCTATAAGAACAGAATTGAACACCCCTTTGTGTACACAAAATTGGAAAAAGGGGTGAAGAGATAATAAATAAAACAACATCCAAAAAGTTTAAAGACAAACCAGTGGTAATGGTCAAGTCAACAATAAGTCCTCACTTATCACGGAGGCTAACGCTGAAAGCCTAGGCCCTGCCCAGTCATTGCTTTTTTTTTTTTTTTTTTTTTTTTTTTAGTTTTAAATCGGCTTTAGGGCTGAGAATGTCCACTAACAAAGACTGTTTTTATTTGTCACAAATAATCAAAGGTGTTTCGGTGAGGAAAAAAATGCATTTGGACCTAAATTTAATTGTTTATGTTTTGCCATTTTATTAGTTAATATTGATGCTTCTGCTGGAGATGATGTGTGTGGTGCAGCTGTGGCTGCAGTGTTTGGAGATTAAATTGTAAGTAATTGGGTTACAAAGTTCTGTTATACTGCATTTCTGCACATTGTTGATGGTTTCTGTTGTGAGATCATAATGACGGTATTAAGAGGTGGGTTATTTCGGTAGGACACCAGTGATGGCCTAGATGTGAAATGCATGCCCCCAATGCTGGGGACCAACTACAACCATTAGATTTGGGAAAGTCTTTTTAGTTAGCCTTTGCTCTCCACAATGATTTTACATTAATTAGGTGGTGCCAAAATGGCTTGGATGGCAGTTGGGGTTTCATAATGGTAGGGAAAACCCTGAGAGGGACAGGGTTTGTTTGAATTATTTTGTGGTAACTCTCTGTGCTAACTTGAAAAGAAGACCTTAATGTTAAATTCACAGAGGTGTGAAAATTTAAATCAATACATTTCCCTTTTTATCCTTTTAAAGCACTAGTACACTGGGCTAGATGTTAACTGTGTTAGTCAACATTTGCCTATACTGCTTCAGACTGTGTTGATGACACCAACAGACACATAACTTATTCAAACTACAGATTTGAAGATAGCACCCAATGTGTGTTCACAGAGTTATTAATATTGTAATTATGACAGCTGCAGACGGCGTAGCTTTGTGAATGCAAAATCCATAACGCGCCAGAATTGACCACATCAACTGAAAGTGTTTATCTTCTTAAGAGTACAGGCAGAGTTTCATCTCCAATGGAGTTCTTTCTTCAATTAGATTGTTCCTGCATTTCGTACTGGTAAATAATTCATTTAGCAGAACCATCAGCAGACAGGCATGGCTGTATAAATGTTTTAGTGTGCGTGGGAGGGTGGTGAGTGATGCTGGAGATGGTGGTGGGGGTCTAACGATGGAAATAGTTTTAGTGGTGTTTCCTGTGTCAAACATTTCCTGCTCCGCCTGTCTCTTTCTCTCCCTCTGATGGACTAGATGAGGTAGATGAGTGTCTCTTCCATGTTTTCCTGAATGTAGCTAGAAGTCAGCCCAATGCAGTATGTCAACTAAAAGAGCAGAAAACAGCTGGTACTAATAGCTGGAACGTGGGTTGACATCTGTAACACCAGAAAAGGCCTGCAAGACACCTGCTAACACCCCAGCTTTTAAGCTTTTGCTTATATTTTCTCATCTTATGTGAGGCCATTTCCACCTTCTATGGTTAGCGAGAAAATGTTTTGTTCAAAGCCATCACTGTGAGGACAGGTTATGGTTGGAATGGGAGTTAAGGCTTATGTCAACATCTGTCCCTCATAATCTGGTGAAAGACAGATGTGTGTGTTTAAACAATCACTGGTGTGAGGTGCCACAATTTTAACAACTGCAGAATTACTGTGAGATGAGAATAACTGTGTTTATGTTAGTTAGGTGGCAAAAATCCATCATAACATTTAAAATGTATTGTTACGGGTTAATATTTATTCCAAGTACTCGTACTTCAGTACAAATTTGAAGTATTCTATACTTTACTTGAGGACTGCACTGCATTCATTTGACAGCTCTGAAATATCAAGGTTACCCAAATAGGACGTTTTGTTTTAAATTAAACCATCGCAACGTAAACACAAGTAGAGCTTGAAACAATTAGTCAACTGATGGAATTAATTAAGATAATCAACTGATTATCAACAAACCAATTAGATAACATTTCATGGTTCCCAGCTTCTCGAATGCTTTTCTCAATATTTTAACAATTTTAATTAGTTTTACAATTTTAATAATCTTGTGAAAAAATGTAACTTTGAGCTTCATAAATATCAAACAACCAATCAATTAAAAGAGAAACGAAATACAGATTAATCCAATAAATAAAAATAAAATAATGATTAGTTGCAGTCCCATATAAAATACTTAATAATCTATTGATTAATATAAACAGTATAATAGCCACGGGAAGCTGTTTTTCTACATTGAGTACTTTTACTTTAAATTTTCATGACTATACTTACATACTAGGCATGGGACGATATGAAATTTCATGTCACAACATCCTCAGCTAAAATGAATACTATAGATTAACACACATATTGGTGAAAATCACTTTGGTAAGGAATTTTGGTAAGAAACAAATATTTTTAATGCATCACAGATAGGACACCTTTTTTAGTGAACATCCTGTTTAGTGAAAACCAATCAAACGAGTACATCAAATGAGAAGATGGATTTTCGTCAAATACAATAAATTAGAATTTATTTGAACTGTTCCTTCTAAATTGGGCCAAATTAATGTTATAGTTAATGTTAAGTTATCACTATAGCTCTGCTCTGATCTGAGACTGGCGGAGCTATTTGTTGTTTAGCTACATAGCTAACGTTACCTGGGCTAATGTTAGCGTAATTGATTGGTGACCAAAATGTTATATAATGTCTACAACACACAACAGTACATCATAACATAACAAACATTTAGATAAACATCAGCATTAGTGTGACTAAACCAGCGCCTGCCACATTAAGTAACTGACAGTAACGTTATTTAATTCTCACTCAGGAGTTCTTTTTTAAGAACTACAGTATTTCCACACATCCAATTTAACTTTCTTTTGCAAAGCTACAGTGGGCAAGCTATTTCTTAGACATGGTGATGTTTAGCATTTTGGAATGACTGAAAAGATGCAGGCCTTGTGGCATTTCAAAATGAATCAATACAGGACTGGTATGCTGCGTTAGAGAACTTTTCTTTTTAAGTCACTCAGAGGATATTAACAGATTATCACCATTCACAATTATCCCAAAGACAGAAATTCACTTCAGTGACTTCAACTTAGTATTGTATTTTTTATCTAATGGATTATAAGATCCCATATCGTCCTATCCTATTATATACTTTTACTTGTAATAGAGTATTTTACAGTGTGGTATTAGTACCTTGCTTAACTGAAACCCTTCAACCACTATTGTATTTATCTGTATTAAATTTTAAATACATAAAGTCTTATTTCTGTTTAAGTTTAGAGCTTAAAATTCCTTAGTAAAGATTCAGAACGAAAACAATTAAGAGCCGTAGGACTCATAAATGCAGAATTTATGTAAATAAACAAAAATCTCAATCCTATCTGACTAAACTCTTATAAATTTGGCAGTGTGAAATGTTTATAGCCAAGCAGCCCAGTTAAGGTTTTCCAGTTAAAATCCCTATCTTCAATGGCAATGTTCCAGTTAGTAGTCGAGGTGTTTCTTCTGAGCTGCTACTGGTTCCTGGGGATAGGTGTAATTGCACTGTCAGCACTTGCAAGGTAATTAACTCACCTCCTTGTATTTCTGTCTACTGCTCCTGGAATTTACCAGCCTATATTCTATTTTGTATTGAACAATAAACAATGTTGCTGATTTATTAAAGGTCACTGAGACTGTTGAGCTGTGCTATCTGTGCCTGACACAAAGTTCCTCAATCGACCAGCCTACATGTGTGGGAGAAACAGAACATCACAGGCAAATGAGAGTGCTCTCCTTTGTCCCTACGATTCTATTTTATTTGTTTCCTTAATCAAAAAAATTCTAATAAAGAGATTAGAGGGAATCAAGAATTGTTTTGTGAAAGAGGTATGTGAGGTCCTGCAGTATAGGTCACTCATCTTTATAATTAAACCACCGCTGCCGAGAGAAGCATTTTGCAGCCTTTTAAAATCAAGTATATATTTCATTCAAGTCCTCTGTATCTTATATTTACTTGGTTTTACTTGGTACTGATTCATTTTAATGCTGTCAGAATAGCAGTGCGAATATCCAGTAAAACATTGGCTTGATAGCGTTAACTAATCAAAGAATTAATCTGCCTGGTGTTGCGAGATTAACTTTATTAACAACTTGTTGACAAAGCAAATGCTAAAAAAAACATCTCAGATGCAAATATTTGTTACTTTTCTCTCTTTTTTATATGATTGTAGAGGTGGAAACCTTTTGATTTTACAATGTTGGTTGGATACTTATCTGAGGATGACGCCCGGCTTGACATAATTTTCCAGAATTTTTGATACTACATTGTAAAATTAATAGGTTAATTAAAAAAAAAGATCATTAGTGGCAGCTCTCAGATCAAAAACAGACCAATCTTCCTCCTTCATCAGAGCTGTAACGCTTCAAGTCAAGCAACACCAAAACACAGAGGACTGGGAATGGTAGAGAAATTGGAAACTGTGAAGCATAGATAGCTGTCTGAAATACTGCCTTGAGGCCAGAAGGCAGGAAACCAACCAGGCGGGTGCAGCTGTAAGCGGGGGTCTGATTCACGCGTGAAACAGGAACAACATTAGCGACACAGCTCTTGTCTGATCAGCTGCCCGCCATGGAACCTACTCCACCGAGGGGAAGTTTTCTGCCAGACTGCAAGAGGGAGTGAAGAGACAGAGGTTTGGACAGATCTCATCAAGCAACTAGATGGAGTATTTTAGAAATGTTTATCTCTACTTTATCACGAGATTTTTACAAACAGTAGTACTACCGAAGTAAATGCCAAAATGTCTCGCAGTTTGTGACTGTATATTTTCACAGAAGAGATGAACATCACGATGGAAGAGGTGGACCCTAGACGTAATCAAAAAACTTACACTATAGGTATCTGCAGTGGGACCCTGTTGACCAGTGCAGCTTCTTCATAAGGCTTTTACATTACATTGCACAGTGGGCCCACCATCCACTCAGGATGCAGGCAGCACCTCTGCATGATCAGAAACTTGATAAAATCAGTGGGCGTTTGTTGTGCCTTTGAATCTAAAATAGCATAGTATGTATCAACATTTAAGACTGCAAAAGATTGTGGGTTCGCTGGTGGAATCAGATTGATAAAATATAACATTGTGCCAGAGAGGGATATATCTGTAACATGTCGGTGAAGCCAAGAACACCATCATCCCACATATAAACTAAATGGATAAGTAACCCACACAACCAATCTACTGTGGACATTTTTAAGAGTACGTTATTTTGTTTATGACTTTGTACCAACCATGATCAATTTCTGTGCTCACAGCCTGACTGACACCTGCCAAGTGCTCTGGTTTGTTTGAGACTACGACTCTTCATTTCAGCTGACGGAGCTGGGGCAGCAGAGACAGGGAGAAAAAAGAAATAGAACAAGTGTGAAAAGAGGACAGAGGGTCTGAGAAAGGGACAGTGAGGGTTTCACCCTTCAGACCACAAAATCCATATTTTACCATTCATGCTAAGGGGGGTTGACCAAAAAATTAGAAAATTCGTCAGACTGCACCTTAAAAAATAAATAAGCGTGCGGTGGCAAGCCTTCCTTCATAACCTTGAACACAAGCAGACCCTCAGACAGGCTGATAGCGAAATCCAGTCTATTATGTCGATGCAACTATAATTAAGAACAGACGATTAACGGGCTGGTTTTGATTAGTCAGAAGCATGAGATGGAAACCCGCGAACGACAGCAATTTACCATTTTCTCTACATTAATTCAACATCATAATGTCTGCTAATGAAAAAAAAATAACACTAAAAGCAGGCTATGAAAAGATTTTTGACTTTAGACTGCATTATCATGAAATTATCATTATGTCTACCTACATAGCTCTTCAAAATTAAAGTGGATGTTTTAGTGAATCCTCCAACCATTAGTGTGACAGATGGTTGATTCAGTTTAGGACCAGGGAACAGGATAAACTGTGTGGGTTAATTGTAATTTTTTCTCATGTTAAAAAAAAAGCAACAACAAAAACAACAGTTAATCATGAAGGATAGATTCTTAAGTGTGTTAGCCAACTGTCAGTGTCGTGGGCCGAGAAGACATTGACTGGGCAGCTATCTCTCCCACCTCACTGATTCGTCGGCTGCCTGTCAAACTAAGGTCGGCGGTATCTGATACAGTGCTGGACCGAATGAGACCCATTAAATCACTTTAAGAGACACACACGCATGCGCTTGAACACATGCACTAAAAATACTTCAATCCGAACCATATGTACCATATGCACCCACTTTCAAGCCACCATCTCCCACGTAAGTTATTGTACAACAGGGGGCACTTAGAACAGTGCAGTTTACTCCTCCCTGTGTATCCTATAGTGCTCTATGCATATGCAGTTGCTGCCCTATGTCTTTGTTCCATATTATTGGCCTCATCCTCACATCTTGATGACATCATTTTCACCATCAGTTTCTTCTCCAGCTGAGTGAACACGGCTGTCGGTGTGCACGCTCAACCCTTCCTGAAGCTTATTTGTCCTTAGGTGTGTTGCCCATGCCAGTGCAGCAACAGCGAGATGGAGCTGAGTCTGTCCCTGTTTACTGACAGCGCAGAAGAACTTTCTGCCCCTTTCTGCCTCGCACAAAACAGCTGCACACATAAACACACACACAAACTCATGAGCATCTGCACCTTCTCCTCAACTTGTGATCTGTGCTAAAAGCCGGGGTAGTAGGTGAGGTGTCAACAGTGATCTGATAAGCGCTGAGGTGGTCCAAGCGCATGTGATTCTTCTTAACCCTGATCCTCTCACTGCAGCCATCTTGAAAAAGTCTTCCATCCAGCGGTATCCCTGCAGCTCTGGAGGATGACTTATAGTCCCAGGCCAGGGACTTAAATACATTAACCGTTTTTTATTTATTTTTATTTATTTTACTTTTAAGTAATTTAGCAATTTGTGGCTAGCTGGCATGACTTTAAACTTTAAATACAACAGTTGAACTGGAGGACCTTGGCCAAATAAGTTTTTAAAACTTCAATTAACGTTCTAATTATCATTCTGGCTGGAAATTATTACCTTGGGTGATGACCAAACCTGCGACGCAGTCTGTTAGGCCTGAAGAATGCTTGGGATGTTAGGGGTTGGGAACAGAGGTGAACTCACAGGATATCGCACTGGAAGTTTTAATGAAGGGGTAATCATGCGAGTACAGATGAGCAATCATTGATTAATAACTACATGTTTACAAGGAGGTCAGGGATTGGTGAGGCTACAGTGGATCTCAGTTAACCCGCTTTGATTTGAATTCGGTAAAACCAGCCCGGCCAGTATGCAATGACTGAGTTAGATAAATGGGCTCATAACTTCCTAAAGTTCCTTTTTTCTCACCCCAACCTTTTCTTCGTTTGTGGCCACAAAGTCAATCCCTTAGGCTCCTTTTCCTTCTCTTTAATTTTCAACCACATCTTTTTTTTAATCAATTTTCTTTTTATCTAGGAAGTTATTTTAATACTCCTACATCTTATTTCATTCTCAGCAAGACTGTGTGGGGATATCAATTATTCAATGGAGAGGGAGCTGAAGATATGTTAATATTGATTTAAGCTTTACATACACACCCTAAGATTACTCTCTTATCACTATGCTAGAGTGCTGCATTAGCCAGGCAAATTAAAGGACACATAAGAATGCACTGTATTGAATGTATACAGTGATGTGAACATTTATTGTGTGTCTTCATGTTTGGATCAAGTTAAAAGCCTATTCGCTACATGACAAGCGCGAAAAGAAGACATGACCTGCATTGACGACAGCTCATTTGATGCTTTGAAGCTTAACTTATAGTTGCAGCAAAGGCCAAATTTACAGATTAGCTCTGAGGGGCAGAGAGTTCAATTCATCGTAACAGGCTAAATGCAAGAGTTAGAATCAAGGTGGCTCATATGACATCCTCTTCACCATCACCTTGGTTTATCATGTATTGTATATTTTATCATGTGTGGTGTCAAATGTCCTAGCTGCTGTTTTCCTGCCACAGGCTACAGCACTGGTTTTCAGGCAGTATTTTACAGATACTGTGGCATTGTATCTCATTTCCCCGAGCCCTGTGGGGTGGCAGCCAGGAGCTGTATCTGTCAGGCTACAAAGCAATGACCCAGAGCCGAGAAAAGGGACTAGAACAGAGGTGGGTGGGGACAGGATTGTCATTGTGCGTTCAACAAGTGTGAGATATGCAAGTATTTTGGCGCAAGCTGGGGAAACTGGAAGTTACATGGCTCTTTGTGATTCATACATGCATGCATATACATTTTCCATCCACGCCATACAGTGTGTGCTGGTATGCACTGGCAGCCGTTCAAATAACTTTGCCATGGCACTTTGCATCAACCTTCTGGCGAACCTTTCTCCTCCACTCCCCTTGGTATTTCTGAACAGATTTGTTCAGCCTCACGCCATTTTATTTATTTAGCTGAACATGTACTCTCTGTAGATCTCTCTTTCTCTCATTTGTTCTGTTTTTTCTTGACCATACTGCTTGCACTCATAAACACACACTTTAACCTGCGGACACACACACCTCATGCATAGTGGATACACGACGCTCTGCTGCAGTGCCCAGCTTCTCTTCCAACTTGTTCCTCAGACCGTTAGTTTACTTAGTCATTAAATGTGCGTGCGTCTGTATTCATGTGTGGAAATGCGCGTAATGACCAATGCGTCAATGCATCTGTTTTTTCATTGTGTTCCGAACAGGTCTTGAGATTTTGATAAAGAATTCTGGAAAAATCCCAAGGACTGTCACAGGGACCATGTTCTGCTGGCGTGTTTCGATCGCCTCTGCAGACTGCGTGCAGATGTTTGTTTTGTTGTTTTCCACGAAAGGCAGGAGAGAAAAAAAGAGAAAGGGAGAGAGGAAGAAGAGAGAGACCAGATAAGTAAAGATTGAGACCAGGAGGAGGAGAGGGAGGCCCCTGCTCACATTAGTTACTCTGTGCCAGTCAGACATACTCTTTCCTATGAGAATTAGACTGATAAAATGCATGTGTGTGTGTGTGTGTGTGTGTGGCGTGCACACATGCACACTCCATGCTGCGTCACTCTGCCCTCCCCTGAGATTAGGCTGGTTGTCGAGTGATGCAGGAGTTCATCCATGATTAATGTGGCATGCTGGAAACAATGTTATTCTGCATTAGCTACCTGTGGGGCCACAACTGCATATGTGTGTTTCAATGGTATGTGTGTAGAAACAACACGAATATCAATCCGACATCTTGTTCAGACATCGATGTTGTAAGTATGTTGGTACACAAGTTGACTGTGTCATGCAGAACAGCTGTGTGTTATGTACACCCACATGCTGGTGTGTATTATTCATAGGCTTTTGTCCAGTTATATGACTCAACAGGTCTGACAAACCTCGGGGAAAACCAAAAGAGCATCAAAGCTTTGCGCAGGAGTGTGCCTACTCCTGACATCCAGTGGAGCATTTGGGGTGAAGTGATTTGGGACGATAACAGACTAGCCTCAGTGACTGCCTTATATAGCACTGTTACCCGCATCAGCAGGGGGCCAGCTGCTGAACAATGATAGTCTGATTTGTTGACTTCTGTTGAGGGTCATTGGATTACAATTTCTTCACTACATCACTAAATATAGGTTTACGGTATCTGACTATAGTACTCCCTCTGATACTACACAATAACATTATCATCACTTCATGAAACTGTAGAAATTGCTTTTCAAGTCTACCCTCAGAGATGAATGTACATGAATGGTAATAGGTAAAGTTAGATTTACAGTGTAATTTTGAGACAATGGTACTTGTAAGATCAAACTGTATCTATACGACTTTCAGGACAAGCAGCATGACTGTCAATGTTTCTACTAAAAACTACACATTTACATCACACACTACTTTTTAACACTCCTTATTTCATTTAACTAGAAAAATAGATTTTTTGGGCAGCAGACTGGTTAAAATTTCACCCATGTTTCATGTCTTCATGAGCCCAAAGTTACTTTTATAAATCTATCATTTGATGCAAGACTATTTTATTGCACCAAGTATGAGTTCAGAGCACTGCTGTGTGCTTTGCATTAAAGTTTAGGAGTTTCAAGAAACGGGTATTATAATTACAGATTAATCACCTATTGTTTTTTCAGAGTTAATAATAAATTAATAAATTTAGCTAAACATCAGAAGAAAAAGCCATCACAACATCTGGTGAAGGCCCTCAAGTATGTTATTTTCCGATAACAATAGAGACTCAAAAATATTACATTTACACCTGTAAGATGAAAACAACAAATTCTCACATTTGTGCCTTGATCTGAACCAAATGTCTTGCATTTTTTTTCGAAAATTGACAAACAATTGTTAGTTATCAATCGACTAATCAATTAATTGACTAATCACTGCAGATCTAAAAGTTTAAATAATTCTTATTACCTGGTTTAGTGGGTGAAAGCTAGTAGGCTTAGGAGGTCAGACTAGTAGGTCACCAGTGCTCCTAATTCATAATTAAACTCAAACCAAGACAAACAGTCTTCCCAACCGGCTGAATTACTATACTTTGCTACGTGAAATTAAACTGTTAGAGGTTATAGAACAGATTTTTGTTTGTTTGTTGTTTTGGAAAAGAAGTTAATGTGAAGTACAGTTTCTGTTTGTTTTTTAAGATGTTAGTGAAGTAACAGAGCTAACTGCTCAGCAGGTGATTAGAAAGAACCAAAGACTAAAAAAAAAAGGCCTACAGGATTGTGTGGCGACCACATTCTGCCCAATTTAATTTCCAAGGCTCTATATAAGACTTCATAAAGGCACTATTTAAGCATTTGTGTTCTCAGGGTGTGTGTTGCTAGCCAATGTGTGTGTGGTAGTAATGACCGTAATGTGTGTGTGTGTGAGAGAGACCAACTGATGGGGAACACCAACAGTGGATGGGATAACTATGGGAAGCACAGCCTGTGAAGCCAAGGAAAGGCGATCAATACAAAATATTACTTTGTAGGGCGGAGGCGAAGCTCTGCAGCCAATTAAATAGAAAGATCAGAGAGAGAGAGAGCAAGAGAGAGAAGTAGTAGTAGTAGTAGAGACCTTGTTATGAAGATTCCATTATTTTTCACTATGTACAATGCAATGAAATTCAAAACAACCAACCTCACCCTGTTGTTACTTAGTGTGGTGTATATTAACAAACGTCGGTCAGCCTGTGAATCCTGAGGTCAAATGTGAACTCACCTCTCAATTATTTATGTGGTGGCTACATTCAACAAATCTTAGCTCTCATTCATTTCATCCCTTCAGTCCCTAGCCAGAGGACTTCGTCCCCTAATCAAATGTGTGGTTTCTTTGAGCCTATTTCTTTTAAAAGTGCATGATGTTACCTTGATTTTCTCAGATGACCACATTTCAATGTACATGCATGCAAACCATACAGCACGTCGCAATTACACTACCTTGCTGCGCGGGGAACCATCACGTCATCTGGATCTCCGGACGTGACGACTCAAAAGCCCTCTGTCACTTTCATCATGAAGTATCTGTGAATGACTTCTTCTCCCTCTCAACTTCTGCTGACGAGGCGCATTTCATTTTCAGAGCCGGGGCATGAATGTTTCAGGGCTGAGTGACAGATCAGTGAAGAATGAAAAGAGAGCAGTAGGTGGGATGGGAGGGAGGTCCCAGGAGGTATGGGTAATCACATTTAGTTTGCAGATCTCATAAATGACAAGCCTGCAGATTTCAATCCGGCTACCTCAGTCTTCGTCATCTTCATCGATTTCCATCTGCGACTGCTCTCTATCTGCATTCCCTCTCCCACTCATGTACATGTGGTATCTTCTGAGTCTGTGATGAACAAAAAAACATCCAATGGTGGCAGGTCCCAACTTTTCTGCACCACAGTGGGGTGTGCATTGGTGGGACTCAAACTCCAGGTAAGCAATGTTTGGCGTCCGGGATCTGTGCCCGGCAAACTCCTAAAGTATATTATCAGCAAACTGGGATCAGCATTTCCAAACTTTCGCGACAGTGAAGGCATACAAAAGAATTGAACTTAATTCAGTTACGTTGTCAACAGAATGATCTGAATTTCCTCTGGTAATTTATCAGTCTAAATGCAAATAGTATATATGACTGTAACTTAGTGCTGGAGATTGGGTTCAAAGAGGTGATAACCAATCAAGAAGATGCGGATGAGGTTAAAAATCCTATTTTTATGAGTGTCAGGAAACAGGGTGTGTTCATGTTTCTTTGTTCTGCTTCTGCACTTTAATTGATTCATTCATTTCAGGTTATACCAGCTATAACAGGAAGGCATGATTCCCCAAGGCAGGAGCAGGTAGAAATCTGAGAGTTGTAACTATATTGTTGTGCTTTTACAAAAACACAGTCAGGAGATAAAGAGTAATACCCTCTGCTTTCTTGAAATTAGGGTCTGAAGGATTTACAAGCATGGCTTCAGTATCAAAATCATTTCCCTGGAAATAGAGGAATAATCTCTCCCCTGACTGTCGCAACCTTGAAAAGGGAAGCCGTGTGTGTGGGAAAAGGCAAATAGAACTGTTTGTAGGCTGTTGTGTATTGGTTTTGTGTGTGTGTTTGTGTCTGTAGATGCAATGGTGTGGGACCTCATAGGTTTACAGATATTTGGCCCTGGGGTGCTACGTAGGAAAACCACTGTGAGGGCAATATACCACGTCCTCTCACAAATACATACATGAACACTTCTTTAGCACCCATTAGTTAAGTCTTTTGGTACAGATACCAGTGCTCACTTTTGGCAGTAAAACAGCCTGAACTTTAGGGATCCGCTGCATATATCTAAATTTAACTCTACTTATTTTATACACTCTGATGCAGCTCTAGGGATGGAAATGTTCAAACCATTGCAGAAGGAATTCCTAGTGCTTTGTGGTCATCCCTGAAGGTCTAAATTTGGAAGTAGCCCAATAATAGTCTGCAAAACTAGCAGCATCAGCCTCTTGTGTCTGCACTTTGTGTTTGGTGCTAATTAGCAAATGTTAACATGCTAAACTAAAACAGTTAACACTGGTAAACATAAGGGCTTAACACATCTAAAGAAAGTCTATTTACAAGTAATCAGTCAAAACGATCCCAAAACGCTCTCACATCTGTAATTTGAATTACTGCTCTTGTGAAGTAAATTACTCCATTAGAGTGGTGTGCGTACCAAAGCAAAAGAGACCATCACAGAGACAGGATGATCCTACATCGATTAGTTACTAGGCACTACAAGTTGGGAAGATCTTGGTTAATAAAATGCAACAAATAATTTTTCAATATTTAACTATTCCCTGATCTTTCCTAGAAAAAACCAGAGAACAAGTTTTCAGGAGACAATGTAATATTTGTGTGTAGTAATGTGTCTCTCAGTTGGACCTTGTGACTGTGGCAATTTTTCCACATAATGCTACAAATTTTAATTTTGCTATTTATTATGTTTTTGCTTTTCGTTTATTTGTCCGCGGTGTGGATTGTACTGTGGTGGCAGTTACAATACAATTATAACTGCTTATGGTGCATGATAACTTTGATCAATAATTTGGAAATATGTAGACATGCCAGAAACTGCATCCTCTAATCAGTTCACAAACTGATTAGAACTGTGCCAACTCTCCACCATAAAAAATACTTAGCTACTGTAGGATTAGCAATTCAATGTGATCTGAGCAAAGGCATTTGTACCAAACAACCGCGAGCCTGCAGGAGCCATTCAAGATATTTTTCTATTTTCTCTGCCAGAAGAAGAGATCTCATGTGTCCTCAAGCACATCAGAATTATCATTTTATTCAGTTCTTTTCCTTTGATAGGACTACAGAAGGATCTTGGCAGGAAAAAAACAGCTTACAAATCAGAATTAAATATCAGATGAAAGGTCCTGAGTTTGTCATTTCATGAGCTCTAATATCTAAAGCATTTCTCGCTGGAGCTTTGAGTGCTTCAATTTAGATAAGAAAATATTTTGGTGATTTTGATAACTTTCAGTCTGTAATTTAAAGATTGCTACTTCCCCTCATCCACTTTTAATGAGTTTCTTGTCTAATATTGCTGTAAGAATCTCAAAGTACTTTTAGTATGAGAGAAAATTTAAAATATGAACTAGTACCTTTACTCTCTTTTTAATTTAAACACAATCAAATGACCATGAATAATGCTTATCTTTGAAACTTTCTTGAGGCCATGTGTGCGCCGCTGAAATCCTCCGGACAGTGGCCGAGTGTGGCTTATGTCATATCTTCTGCAAGTCTGTGCCGGGTGCAGTTGTAGGCGTGGAGTTAAACAGACTTTCAATACATTTTGAAGACACGCTGATGACCTTAAAAGACTTAACTGGAAACAACTGGCGACTGTGGAAACAGTATTGGACAACAAATTCAATAAAGTGAATTTATGAAGACACCATAAAAATGTTTCAACAGTAAAACAATCTGCAAGGTGTCTGAGAGCTTTATGAATACAGCTGAACTTACAAGAGATTACTCTGAGGTAAAAGGGGAGAGAGATAAGTAGGGAAAGAGTAGAAAAGAACAAAAGCTTTTGGTAAGGCTAAGCACAATACACTGTCACACACGCAGCTGGTGCATCCATTGCTGGCTTGCTTACATTTAATGTACAGCTGGTACTTTGGCTGTTCAGACAAATAAACTAGATAGTCAGCAGTCACATTTGGGCACAAGGCTAAAATTTGGCACAACTCTGTCTAAACACATATTAATGAGGTCAAATTAGTTACAATGTTTGTCATACCAGAAAAAAAGGATCAACAGCAGGTACTGGTATTAAGAGTCCACTATGGGGAGTGATTAATTCTTCTGGTAACCCATAAACACAAGTCCCACATAAATAACAGAATTAAATATAACAGTTTTATATGTAGTTACTCTCAATGTTGTATTAGCGACACATTGGCGTCAGGTGTACTTCAACAGAAAATAAAACCAAAGTCTCTCTAGACTCTGGACCATTTGCCCCCAAACACCAAATGTAAAAGCTGGAACTTATTTCAATTTCACTGCAGACATGTCTTTTTGACTTGTCTAACTGCATCTTTGCATTGACTTTGTATGCAATCGGGTTGCCTCTAAGATTCACTTGGTGTTCTCATCTCATGCCCCAATCAGCTAAAATATAATAGCTAGTCTAGGATTGTAGAACACTGATTATTGGGAACACTAAATCACAAAACAACCACAATAAAAATAGTATGTAATGTTCTACCAGAGGTTTTCTGGGGAGTAGGTAAAAATGCTTACATCAATTTGCTGACTAAGATATCTTTCTCACTACCATAAGTTTGGACTTACATGTAGGGTCCAAAAAACTTCTGGACGGGGAGGGACATCGTGCCAATTAATCACAACTGGGAGAGGCAATATTCTTGCTCATCAGCATCTCAACTGGGCTCTGGTTGTGCACTTCAACACAACTGTACTTTCCGTACAGTGAGAAAGAATAATCTCAACTCAGAGGTCCCTTGCTGACTTACTGGCGATAAGATATAATTTAAAGATTCACCCTGTTATCCAATCTGTAATGTATACTAAAAAAATTAAAGTTTAATATAGACCCCTGTCTCTGTTAATTTTAGTAAATATATTTATTATTTTTATTGAAATGTGGTGATACCTGGACATAAAAAGACCCAGAAGTAATTGTATTGTCAATAAAAAAAATGAAACTTACTTTACCTTCAGACAAACCAATGTAAGCAGCAACAAATATTACAGCCTTTAATCTCACGATCAAATTTTATCTTCGGTTATTATACTATATATCAAATGCTACAGAGATATCAGAGGCAGCAGTAAATTACCAAAAGAACTTGTTGAGTTAAGACTCTATAACCCTAACCATAACTCTCTTTCAAATAGGCATTATTTGGTTAAAAATGACAATATATCTACATCTAAATGGCTACTGTCTCACCTGAAAAATACATATAATAGCAATTCTAGGATGAGAGTAATAACAGCTTTGAGCCCATCAGAATCTCCATCACATCCAAAGCTGGCTGACACAAAATGTATTGTGGGATATTTGGCTACTCCAGGTCACACACACGAATCAGCTCTCAGTGTCCTTGATAAAACAGACGGAGCAAGAACACCTGTAGTGATTTTGACCATGCCTGGCTGGACTTTGAACTTGAACCGTACTTCACAAGTCTACAAAGCACAAGTACAGACTGAACACAAACTGAGAAAAGCTTAATTTAGTTAAAAGTGTAACTGCTATTGAACTGTGCCATTAGTGGTTGCCACTTAGCAACAGGCTGTTCAACTGAAGCCAAATGTTGATGACTGAAAAGCCAATAATTCTGACTTCAAACATGAGTTCAAATATAATGTGAAACTCTGAACTGCAACTGATTCTCTGATGTGTGTCTGTTGTGAAGATGAAAATCACTTCTCAACATGAAACAGCGATAGTGCCTTTCAATTTAAATGCCTTTCTTGAGCAACCCAACTTGCAAAGGGACAAATCAGTGTAGATAACATTGATAACAGCAGCAAGAGCTGTTGAGGAACAGTCAAGAATTGGCAGTGCTGTCTCCATAGTAACACTGAGTGGAGCCGGCAGTCTGTTTTCACCGAGCAAAAGACCTGCCTTTGACTCCATGCCCTATGTAGTTAACCCTTGATCTTAGAAACACACAGAGGCCCATTCACATGTTTAATCACCCCCTCACTCCCCACACACACACCGCGAGCACCACCGTGCACACAAATCCATACACGTTCACACTGTGGAGCTGAGCTGAGCTGGAGTTGGGCTTTGTGAGCCATCATTGACCTCTGACATGTAGCATGCAACTCGGCCCCCAGGGCCCTGACTGATTAGCCAGGCTTTTCACGCCAACCCTCCACTCAGAGAGGGCAAAAAGCTCCAGTGGTGCGGAACAAATGCCTTGGTGAATATGTTAGAATTTAATATGGAGTGGAAAAGGCATTTTCTGGTAGTTGCAAGAGGAGAAAAGGCAACAAGTCCTCCAACTTGACGCAATATGAAGTGCGCTACCTTTGGGTAACCGCAGGAGGTGAACAGTGGCAGGCGAACTGGGCGTTCGTTGTTGTGTAAAAATAATACACATCTATAGCTATGGAACAGTCATGGTTTATTTAGGTTTAGATGTCAAAACTACTGGTTAGGTTTAGGAAAAAGATTGTGGTTTGAGTTAAAATAAGTATTTCATGTAAGGTTAGCAGCACCTTCATCACATCGTGGTTTACAATACTAAACTGCAGTTAAGGTTGTGGAGCAGTCATGGTTAAAAACAATGGCTATTGGTGTCGCTGGGGAAATGAACAGCTGTCTTCTACTTCAACAATAAACCTAACTTTTGGGTCATAATAAACTGCCCACAGATGATCCTGTGGGATTGTGTTTTACAAGGACAGTCTCAGAATGAGACTGCCTCATTGCTAAAGATGCGCTGAGAAATCACACACGAATATAAAAATCGAGATATGACTCACTCTTTGCCTGCTCTAGAAATATCACTGGATTTTCTCACTTTTTATACATTTAGAGGGTGTGGTGGAAAAAAAATCCAAGCATGCACAGCGGGGAGCTGTTTTGAAGGAAGCTGAATGTGTCTCTGCGTCTTCTATTTCTCTGAAAAAAGACTTTTTATCCTGAGCACAGCGGCTGAGTGGCGAGAAAAGGTTAACACCAACCTTTGTTCTAGCCTGAGCTCATTGGCTAAAAGTGGCGTGTGTAAATTCAAGTGGATTAGCATATATTAGCATGTGGTTGGGGACTTGACCAGGGATTGGTGCAAACTTTGAATTGGAGAAAGTGGGATTCAACTTTGTGAAGAGGAGGAATGACAAGGGATATACAGTATGTATTTCTATGATATGTTCAGGTGACATTTCAAATATTAAACCTACTGAATATATTTACAATTAATTTAAATTTGTCAACAAGTCAGCTATTTGATTGAAGACAAGATATGTTCCAATGACAATGAATGATTGTTTATTCTTTGCTTCAGTCTACCTAATCTCAACAACAGTTTATAACATGCAAAGCACAAGGCACTGAACAGATTGTGTTGTCATGGTAATCTGATTTCTGTTGTCTTCCGCTGTTGCTGTGTTCATGTATTATTGTAAAAATGTGGTTTGTCCCAATATTAATAGCAGATTAAAGTTTCCGCTTTCCAATATAGTTACCAGCTGTCACACAGGAGCAGTGTTGAGTGGTTCTCAAGAATATTTTCAATAAAAATGGTGCAGCAGACCATGTTTGAGTGTTTAGATTCACTGCTTTAATGTTGCAAAGAACTGCAGTCATACAGATAATGACAACTGATCCTCTGCATGATAAAATCCAAAGTTGCACACCCAGCAATAAGCAAAACCTCTGAGAGCTCACTCTGAAAATCAGCCTGATCTTGTTTTTTTTCTCTCAGTAAAGGTCTCAAAACAATTTAATAGCATCTCACCCCCTGCCCCACCCACCCCTCGGCTCTTTCACCATCTCATATTTAGACACGCTGTCCAGGGAAAATTTAGTCAAAGAAGTCCATCTTCACGTCCGGCACTATTAGGTGTTAGAGGGCTGATGACCCATTAATAATAATACTACTGCAGTGAAAGCTGTGCTGGACTTTGCCATGTATTATGCAGCCAGGCATTGAGAAGGCGGCGTTGTGGACCGCCAGTCAGGCCAGCCGCAAGCTGGGCTAATCCACAGGGCATTCTGCTGGAGCTCAATTTGCTTTGAAGACTACAGTCAAGTGACTCAAGTGCCTCCAACTCCCAGCATCCCCAAGGCTTTCCATGGGAGGCGGTATCAGGCCAGTCTCGGGAGACCCACTTCACCCTCTCTCTGTCTGTATATTCTCTCCCATTAGTAATCTGCACGTTCAGGAGATTGTTGGCCAAGCGTTCACAACTGAACAAAATCTATCACAGACAAAACATGTCCTGCGTTAAATTGCAATATTTAATTATTCCTTTTTCCTTTCAACTAGTAAAGTGCAGTCACAGTGGGCAGGGTGCTGCAGCTGCAAGGAGGGGCAAGCGAAAGTCCTAATGATATTTTGTCACTTATTCAGGTTTACAGTGAGAGGAGAGGAGGAAGCATACAAAACAAGTTGACCTCACAAACTAGTGGAATAATTACTAAATAAATAAAGCTAGCTCTAAATGCATCTACTCTCCTAGGCTGTTTATGGCATAATAGCCTACCACATGCTACTACTTTAACTGTTACATAATACAATGATCATGGCTGATCCACAGGAGTGGAGAGACTCAACTGTCGTTAGCAACTCCATATACTATCGCATTTTCCATACTCCCCATATAAGACTATCTGTGGGACCACACACACAAGCTTTGCTTGCACAGCTTTATGCTGGCAATGTATCCATCATTGGCAGTTTCACCACTATGTGGTCCAGATGTCCAGGGAGAATAAGGGGGTTGACCACAGGAACTTCCCCTATGGGGAAACTAAGTCTCGGGCAGAATGGTGGAAATAATGGGAGTAGGAAAATGTGTGGTCTGAAGGCGCAAAGTACATCTCTTGCAGGTTCCGTGTTTCTAAGTGGGAAAGCTCCTGATATTGCTGGCGCAGACATCTGACACTGGGAACCAGAGAGAAAGAAGGAAGGAGATTTTAAAAATGTTAGTGCAAATTAGCGATCTGTCAGTCAACAGCCCTCCCTTGCTTAATAATACCAAGCTTAAATGTCATGACTGAGCCCACAAGGCTGAGCAAACACACACACACATACACACACTTATACACTTATAAAAAGGGGTAAATTCTCTCTGGGTGGGTAATATTAAGTTCGAACAGGTTATCACTGCACAACCTCGAGACACCAAAAAACTCCCTAGCAGCCTCCTGTTAAAGGATGTAACTCAAAAAGCTCATAAAATCAGTGGACATCAGCATGGTGGGCGTGCAAACGAACTGCCCACAAAAACACCGTTGACGTGCACAGGCGTGCTAAATATGTGTCGCGAGACTTATGAGATCACTAAAAAGTAAGGTTTAGAACAAGGTGAAAAACAGTCACAACACTTTTGGTTTAGCATAATAATTTCAATCAAGTGACAAGTGCAACAAACTCTAAACTAGTCTCTGTGTTTTCTCTTGTGGGTCATGATGCAGTAGAGCCCAAACTAAATATTAAGTAATGAAATCTTAATATGTTTTGAGAACTCCCCTTTTTTTCCTTTGTTGTTAGACCCTGCGGTGTGTGTTGTGCTTGTATACATCAGCAGTGGACCCTACTCCATCACTACACACTCAACAGCAGTTGACAGTGACAGCAGGGACATTTTGGTATCCCCTGCTGACCACTAATCATCTGCCATCATGCTATAATTACATCGCCCTACAGTGTGTTTGTTTATTTTAAATTTTAGCCAAGTGGGACCTGGGTGTTTTTGAGTGTTAGAAACTCGTGCCCAGCACTGCCTCTGCAGACTGCCTCACTCACACCGTGACTTTTCACACCATCACAGTGTGAATGGTTGCGGTGTTACGTCACACACACCAGTCTCCTGCAATGCTATTTTTTTATTAAAAAAAAATGTCAGCTTTAATGGATGACCAATGGTTTGCAAAGGTTCAGAATGTATTAAAATGAAATGTGGGAATAAAGTATTAAATAAATCTAATAAAAAAAAGAAAAAGCGTATCTCCAGGACATCGGGAGGGGCCTGAATGAGCAGCAGCTGTGAAGGCACAATGCAGGGATTTGAACTAACCTGGTTTGAAAATGGACTGTGTTTATGACCAAATAATAATAAGAAGGCGGCTTTAGGAGTTCTGAGGATGTGGTTTATTGCCCCATCGTCTACATTTGAAGTCCAACAAAATAAGCCTGAAAAATGTCGAAACTCCCAGTGCAATGGGTCGTGTGGTGGGTTGGTTGTGATAAGATGCCAGTGGTTCAGCGTCTGGACAAATCATGCCTGTTTTGGTACCGAGGGGTTAAACCAATCCTGTTGTGCTGTGTACCCCAACCCTCCAGAGATAGAAGCAGTGGGTTATGGCATGGAAAACCACGGGCAGACTGAGTTTTGAAATGAGGAAGTGGCAACAAAGATTTTCTTGCAAGATTTTAACTATATTTTCTAGTACTAATGTACCTTTACTATATTACCCTTCTACATTAACAGTTGGTAATACGTACAACCTTATACTATATATAGTGTGATGACCCCTTCCTCTCCTGTTTGGTTTATTTGTTTGGTGTTCTTTCCTTCCTCTTCGGGAGGCGGTGCTGTTGGGTCAAGTGACTGAGAAGTAGCACCTGAGTTCCTCAGGTCTGATTTGCTGTAAAGACTGAGCCCAGTAGCTCTCTCTCTCTCCTACCATCAGGCAGGCCTTCGGGCTGGGGTTTGGTTTGGGTTTTTGGCTGGTTTGATACTCCCCCACATTCTCGCATTCCGACACACTACATGCTGACTTTCACTGACCTACATTACTTGCTTTTGCCTTGTCATTAGTTAGTAGTATAAACACGGAATGTTTATTGTGGTCTCCTCATTTTTATTCCTGAATTTGGGTGGAGTTCATGACAATAGTTATCAGTATATAAATTACAATAGTAGTTTTGTCATATTACTTTTCGTTTATATTTATTTTTCATACTTAAAATGACCAAGAGATAGTGGCCACACTTACTTGGTGTGATCTGCTAGGTGGTGGGGCTGACCAATGACATGTCTGGTAACGTTGTTTTCTCTATGGCCCCAGCATTGTTTCTGCAAGTCATGTCCGGCCTTCAGATAACTGTAACTTTCTTTATTAGATTGACCTTTTAATTGCCCTGTTATCAGCCACAATTCACAAAGAAAAGATTTGAAAAGATCCTGCCTCCCATTAAAAGATTTATCCATTTCGTCAGACTTCATTCTGCAAGGGGTAAAACAAGGAAATGTCTTAAGGTGGCCACCGCGGTAATATGATTAGTCACTGAAACTGAATGTCATCTTCTGGCGAAATAAATAAGCTAACAGTGTAATGAAAAACCTAAATAGTTGCCCGATATCCTTAGGTATTACATAATCAAACAAACAGTCATTTTTAATAACACAGAGATTATGTGCTATTATGTACTATTTCATTTATTTGATCTCGTTTGAATCATTCCTGTACCTGATGATCTCATCCTCTTTAGCTTAGAAGGTTCAAGACAATAGCTGCAACTCAGTCATGCCTCCTTTCAATCCAACTGTCAAAACAAGTCTGGTTTTTGAGGTCTTAACAGTGTTTCTTTAAGCAAGAAACTCTTTATTGCCTTTATTTGATTTATTTGAGGGTTTGATTTCACTTGAAGAGACAGGCGCACTGCCATACAGTTACTGAAGCCTCCTGTAATGGTGCACTAACCCTGCAAATTGTATTTCATAAACAAAACAGTAATCGTAACATGGATTCAGGCTTGATGTGTTTTCCACAAAGGGACTGACAAAAAGGCAAATGGTGAACGAGACTTCCGGCGGCAAATACAATCATACTGAACACCCCACTGTCAGGAACAGGGTTATGCACTGCTGAAGGTGTCACGGGCACGGGACACATATGATGCAGAGGGCTAAAGTGTGTATGTCGTGGTCTGTGGCAAACAGACACACACTCAGGAGGTATTCGAACAGCATCTGGGTCCCAAGACTAGCCGGCAAGAGAGGTGACAAAACTGTACTGTCCCTGCCCACAGACATCAGGTTATCTGTGGGAGGAGAATCAACTTGATACTTCTAACAATTTTGCCAGTTTCTTCCATCTGTTCATTTTGGAACAAAGGCACAACGTACTATGCGCTTCCACTATAATTTACCAAAAACAAAGGCATGATGGATTAGAGTCTGCAGTATATATTCATGATACTTGATATATTTCTGGGGCTATGACTACGTGATTGGTGTCAAAGTAATCTGAACCACTGATTACATGGAAGGACAAAAGCGTAGCTTTTTAAAAATGATGAAAAAATCTAATGTCACTGCAGATCACCATTCTGAACTATCTCTGAACTATAAACATCGCATGGTGGTGGTTCCAAACTTTTGATTTTGAGCCCTCACTGAAACAGTGTCTCACTTAGCCCAATCAAAGAGTGATTTGCCTTTTGTTCTTTTCTCAGATAGTTTATTCAAATACTTGTGAGTGAATATACTTTTCTGGTGAAGGTTCTGTCACCCAGATTGAAACCACTGGCATAAGTTACAAAGCCTGGACCTCTGACTAACAGACAGCAATATATTGAGTCATTTTCACTTTTCACATGGAGAAAACCAAATGCCTCTAAAAATGCGATCTAGACTATCAGCCACCAATCATATAGTATGAGATGATGTAACACAATCAGCATCAATCCAACCATCAGTTGCTCTGTTTAGGTGCAACAACAAGTATGGGCCAAAGTGGCTGAGAAGAGAGGTTCACTGTAGGGCAAACACTGCCACTGTAATAATACTGTTTTCAAAAGATAACATACCTCTACATACTTCAAGCAATACGTAACTTCCCC